>DWKW01000675.1:0-15186 GCA_018250115.1 Doberes anticus
CAGAAGATAAAAGTTTTAAGTTACGCCCTCCGAACTAAAATGAAATCAATACGGAAATCACGTACAAACATACTGTAGAATGTACCTTACAGTAACCCCCGACGAAAACAACATTTAACTTTTTTTTATATGAACAGAATAGTAAACTAGCATGCGAGCCACCTGATGTTAAGTGGTCCCTGCAGCCCATTGACATCCACGTCATACTTTAACCAGAACGGAAATCCTATCTGGGGACTACATTGAAATGCCTCCTGTCTGGTGTCATCTGCCATACTACACCCTTCAAACCGAAACACAGCAGTTCTCACAATAAAACCAGTATTCGTAAATTATCTAAGTGACCCTTCGAGGTGTTTTTTTTTTTTGACAAAAAATAGTAATCATTATTACGCATAAAACAACATTTTGAGCTAATAGCAAAACATTTATTTTAGTAATTAAAGAAACCGAAATAACCAAACTATACGCACCTTTCACAGCAGACGGATTGACTAGATCCTTCGATATAACAAATGGCACTCCTCTTCCGAACTTGTCCTGTCTGATCAGTTCCCCGGTGTCCCGCGTCACCCAGTACAACGACGATTCGAACACGTCCAATGAAAGTGGATGCTTCAGAAGATCCCCACTCAGGATCACTTTTCTATTTGACCCGTCGTGACGCATCATCTCTATCGTATTCAACTTCGTGTCAGCCCAGTAAATTGCGTGGTCCATCGCGTGGTCGATTGCTAAGCCCGTCGGATGCCGTATATTCTCAGTTATAATCGGCCTTCGCTTAGAGCCATCCATCCAAGCAGTTTCTATCTTTGGCGCCGAGCCCGCATCGGCCCAGAACATCTTACCCATCTGCGGATCCAGTACTAATGAAGTCGGACTTTCGATGCCAGCGGAAACCAACGCCCGCCGATATCTGCCGTCAGTTCTTGCGACCATCACGCGGCCTCGTGGCTTCGATCCAGTCCTATCAACTTCTGTCCAGTACAAGTTATCGCCGATGTAGTCGACTGCGATTGCCGTTGGTTTAGCGTTCCCTTTCATGTTAAGGTCTTGAGCATACCCACTCTTAACTTGCCCGTCCAAGGCATTGATCATGTATGATCGTTTGATGGTCTTGTCGTAGCTGTCCGCCCAGAAGATCATCTCCTGCTTGGGATCGTAATCTAAAGCTTCGATTCTCTTTTCCGATGTGATGACATCAAACTCTTCGTTCTTTTCTTGGGCAAACGCGTGTATCTCCGGTCCATTGGCAAACATCAGCACTACATCACCATCCAGTGCTTTGCACACACCGGATAAATTATCAGCCAATCTGTAAACAGTATAATTGTTTGTTTGGAAAAAAGTAATAAAGCGTTTTAAACGTGAATAAGTCAGTTTATAAATCTACACTATTTTAAATTTTAGACATGTTTATAAATTATTTATATTCCTAAATTTTGACATTATGTTACTTTTTATTTATGTAAGTCTTTGAATAACTGGATAGAAAATTGACGAAAACACATTTTCGTATTTTGGATGGTAATGGACATAGACTTATTATTAAATACTATTACTATGTTGTTGTAAGACAATATGAAGGTCGTAAGAGTTTTGATAAGGGACATGACTCACTTGAATCCGTCCCGACAGCTGCAGCTGTAGCTGCCATTGAGGTTGGTGCAGAGGTGCGCGCAGTGGTGCGAGCCGGCCGCGCACTCGTCCACGTCCACGCACTTCTTGCTGTCGGCCGGCGAGATGATCCAGCCCTGGAAGCAGGTGCAGATGTACCCGCCCGCGCCGCCCGCAGCACCCGCCAGCGTCAGGTTCGTGCAGAAGTGCTCGCAACCGCCTGCAATCGGAAAATAACATAACATTTACTGTTTTGTAATCATTCAAATCATTCATGTTTTCATTTAGTGAAGTTTATTTATTTTATTAGAAATCACTGAAAACGACAATAAGTTTGTTCGCTCAGTTTATTCGGTAAAAAATTATTACCTTTACGATAAAACCTCAACGATAAAATCGACGTCGAGAAGCTCATGGAATCGGTTGTAAGTTTTTACCATTCCTACCATATTCGCAGCGGAACTGCGCGAGCGGTTCGCAGGTGCACTCACCCTTGTCGTGCGGCTCGCAGGTGAGCGCGTGGTGGCAGCCGCGCTCGTCGGACGCGTCGCCGCAGTCGTCTGCCAGGTCGCACAGCCGCGCGCGCGGCACACAGCGGCGGTTGGCGCACTGGAACTGCGTCAGCGGGTCGCACGGCCGCGCCCGCGCCGCGCACAGCGTCATGTTGTTCTCGTCCGACCCGTCGCCGCAGTTGTCCACGCCGTCGCACACTTGATACCTGGTATGTAAAACCGAAGTTAATCGACTGCGCTTACTTTGCGAATACGATGTGAAATCGTCGTCTCCGTTACCTCGGCACGCAACGATGATTGTCGCAGTGGAATCGTCGCAACGTATCACAGTTGAAGTTTGTGCAGATTGAACTGGCTTCATCGGATCCGTCTCCGCAATCATCTGTGCCGTCGCACAAATCTGATTGTGATACGCATAAGTTATTCGCGCATTGGAATCTAAAAATAGAAACATCGTTATAGTCTCTTTTAACTCAAAAAAGTGTTAGGTATTCTGTATTGATCGTTCAGGAACTGTATTTACCTGCTCTCAGGACAATAACGTCCTCCCGGGAACCGCGGTGGACATCCGATTTCATCGGACAGGTCTCTACAGTCTCTATCGCCATCGCACCTGAAGTACGCCGCTATACAATGTCCAGATTTACATTGGAATGTTCCATTCTTGCATTTAAATCCACCACATTCCATTTCGTCCGTATTGTCTCCACAATCGTCTTCGTGATCACACCGCCATCTAGACGAAATACATTTGCCATTTCCACACTTGAATTCAGATTCGGAACATTCCCTATACTTATGTTGGCAGACAGTTTCAGACTCGTCGCTTCCATCACCACAATCGTCAGTAAAATCGCACAGCCACTGTTTCGGTATGCACCGCTTGTTCTCGCAAGTGAAATCTGTGTCGCTATTGCAAGTTGGACAATTTTCTGGAAGCTCATCAGAACCGTCTCTGCAGTCATCCTTGCCATCACAGAATAACCACTTCGGAATACAGCGATAATTGGATTGGCCAGGACAACGTCTCCATCCCGTAGTACAATTCTTTTGTCTGCACATATACGCTGGCTCATCGGAATCATCTCCACAATCATTGTCGAAATCACACATCCAGAGCTTAGGAATGCAGCGGCCGTTCTTACAAGCGAATTCAGTATCAGGGTTGCAAGGTCTATTGTGACACATTGTTGGATCTTCATCGCTATTGTCCTTGCAGTCCGTATCGCCATCACACTTCCAGCTATCGAGAATACATCTACCGCTAGTTTTACACTTGAATTCCAAAACTGGACACTCGTGTGCGCATTGAGCTTCATCGCTTCCATCTCCACAATCATCATTACCATCACAAATAGTAGCGGCAGGCGTGCAATTTGTGTTCTTACATTGGAAGGAACCTGCTCTACAATGTCTGACTGGACAAGTGTCAGGTTCATCTGAGCCATCCATACAATCTTTCTCGCCATCGCATTTCCAGAACCATGGAATACATTTTTCATCACGGCCGTTGCATCTATGTTGACCGTCGGTACAGTTAGCAATACAGGTTTTCAAGTCCCGTGCTAAGTAGAACTGGTTCGGACAGGCGCATTTGTATGTCGTCGCACCTTCTTCGCCGTAACCTTCGATGTTTAAGTAGCTGGATTCATGAGGTGGTGCTAAGAGACAAAGATGAGAGCATCCTCCATTATTAGTGCCACATGGATTAGTATATGGGAGCTGTCGTAAAGGATGCACAACGTGAATATCGTAAGGACGGTGAGTGGTATTCCTAAGCGTGATTAGATTTTCTCCAGAATGTTTGTGTGCTTTGCTTATTGCCTTAAGATTCCAGTCGGTCCAATAAATTTCATCATCGAATAAACTTAAGGCAAACACATGAGGAACCTTACTGCCCGATAGCACTACATGTCTGTGTCTACCTTCCAGATCAGCAGACCCGATGTAGTCCAAATGAGCATCAGCCCAGTATATTCGGTCAGTAAAGTAGTCGACAGTCAAGGCGTTTGGCCAGGCGATGTCATCTTCCCAGTTCAAAATTGCAGTAAAGTTGGTACCATCCATACCCATCTTACCAATGTAGGCTTGAAGGTGCCAGGAAGTGTAGTACAAATATCCAGTGCCTGGATGGACAACAATCGCTCGAGGATCAGCGATGCCAGTTTTCAGTGTCTTTCGACGAGTACCGTCCAGTTCGGAAACGTCCAAATTCTTCGAATGCCTATCAAGCCAATAAAGCTTCCTACCGATCCAATCTACAGCGATGCCTTCTAGTCCATGAGAATCATGCCTTATGACAACTTCCTTATTAGGGTTGGGGTCGGAGTAATCAGATCTATAAATTGTTTTAGCAGAAACGTCGGCAAAGTACATTTTTTGTTCTTGGACATCAAAGTCTATGGCTACTACATTCATAAGGTCTTGATGTACTAGATTGTAAAGAGTAGCGTCAGTCGACATATTTCTAACATAATATTTGTTGGTGAAGATAACCCAAGCGGTAGTGTTGTCTTTTCTCTTGCATGTATGTTCATCGGGTTCTCTTTCGTAGTATTGGTCATTACATTTACAATAATATGAGCCCGGCGTATTCGAACAGTATTGTGAACAAACTCCGGGTGTTTCGACACATTCGTCTATGTCTGCACATGCCTTGCCATCACTGAGAAGTTTGTAACCTTGGTTGCAATCGCAGTAATATCCAGTTAACGTATCAATACACTTATGACCACACTGGTTGATTTCTAACTTTGCACATTCATCGACATTGCAGTGCGCAGGTTCATCGGAATCATCTGAACAATCAGACACTTTATTGCAAACCAGTCTGTTATCGATACATTGGTCGTTGTTACATTTGAATTGACCTGCTGGACACGTCTTGTTTTGTTTCGAACAGTCAACTTCATCAGAATGATCGCCACAATCGTCTTCTCCGTCGCATCTAAAGTGGTTTCTTATACACTTGAAGTTTTGACATTTGAACTCTTGATCCGTGCACTGTTTGTACTGGGTGTTGCAATGTTTGCCCTCATCTGAACCATCTCCACAATCATTGTCATGGTCGCACACCCACCCAACGTTGATACATCTTCCATTGTTACACTGGAATTGATCTTCAGAACAGGGCGTGGGGGTCGAACAGTGATGGATAGTGGAGTTTTCATCGGCACCATCGATACAGTCTGGGTCTCCATCACAAAGCCACTTCTTAGGAATACATTGGGCTCGTCCCCAGAATTTATTTTCTTGACAAGTGTACTCAGTTTCAGCATCACATTTTCTTTCATTACATTGGTGCCTATCATCTTCATCGCTATTGTCGAGGCAGTCGTTATCACCGTCGCAGATGTATATCCTCGGAATGCAGTTTCCATTATCGCATGTAAATAGGTCGCCGAAACATGTTCTTCCTTCCGAGCGACAATACTCTGGTGGTTCATCAGCTCCGTCACCACAGTCGTCATCTCCGTCGCAATACCAAGTGGCTGGGATACAACGGTGGTTTGGACAACGGAAACTATTTTGCGGGCAGGTTCGTTGAGCGCAGTGTAACGGATCTTCGTCAGAGTTGTCGCCGCAATCATTATCACCATCACATAGCCAGTATGGCTCCACACATATATTAGTCTTTTCACATTTAAGATGGTTAGCTGGGCATGTAGTGTTTCTCGGACAACGCTCGTGAGTCTCGTCAGAAGTGACGTTATCCTTGCAATCATTTATACCGTTACAAACTTGTGACATTGCGATACAACGGGAGTTTTGACAAGTAAATTCTCCCTCATCGCACGGAGCATAAACGCACCCTTCCTCGTCCGAACTGTCCTTGCAATCGTTTTCGTGGTCACATTTCCATGACTTAAATATACACCTGCCATTATTGCAGCGGAATTCATTTGGAGAGCAGGAATGGTAGGCGCAGTAGTTCTTATCTTCATCAGAATTATCACCACAGTCATCATCCCCATCACAGGACCACATTCTACTAATACATTTTCCATTTGCACAGAAGAATTTGCTAGGATCGCAGGTGATATTCTTAGCGACACACATCCGACCCTCATTAACCAATTTCGTGTTATCATCACATTTACACTCTACTGAGTTGTTGGGTGCAGGATGACAGCTTTGAGCGCAACCTCCATTGCTAATGTTGCAGGAATTCTTCTGACATTTCTGTCTGCTGGTGCTATAAACGTGTATATCTCTAGGTGAGTCTTCTAGTCTTTTAACCATCTCAACCATGTTAGCACCTGTATGTTTCTCAGCTCGATAAACTCCTCGCAATTGTAAGTCCGTCCAATATATGTAATCACCAAAAACTGTTATGGCGAATGGATAAATTGTGGCCGATATTAACACTTCTCGGTCTGTTCCATCTAGTTTAGAACGTTCAATTTTTTCACGAACAGCGTCAGTCCAATAGAGCATGTTCTCGTCAAAGTCAATTGTAAGACCACTCGGTTGGGATAGATCTTTATCAATAATGGCTTTCTTTAGAGATCCTGCCATTGTCGTTCTGTAAATTTTGCCAGAGGTTCCGAATCTGCCCCAGTCAGTGTAGTATAATGTTCCATTACAAGGATCTACGACAATAGCTCTTGGACGTTCCACTCTAGCAATCATAACCATTTCACTACCGTCAAGATTCATTGCATATATTGAGTTATTAGAACTATCAGTCCAGTAGATTTTCCTTTGGGTCCAATCGTATGAGATGCCTTCAGGATTGATATTTTTGATAATAATATTTTGAATATTAGCAGCATCTGGGTGATTGGCAGACATCCAAGCTATTCTAGCCCACGGTCGAATTTGTGTGAAGAATAATTTGTTATCAACATAATCAAACTCAACACCAACAACATTTGTTAGGTTTCCAATAGGTTTAAAAGGTACACCCGTAGATTTTGGATCTAAGTTGACAGCGCGGATCTCGGTTCTCGTCGTGAATACAAGATATTCGTCTACAACATCGCATTTCTTAGGATTGTTGGCAGATACTTGGCCTGTAGCGCATTCACACCTGTGGGTGTATACTTTATTTGCATCGGGAGGATAGCTGAAACAGAGTTGATCGCATCCACCGTTACCAAGTTTTCTACATGGATTGTTATCATCAGTTGGTTGGTTATTCACATCAAATATTACTATGTCTCGTAGCTTTGGTAGATTTGTGCGCAGCTTCTCAGGCATCGACATATTACCGGGTAATTTGGAGGCTTTGTAAATGGTTTGTAGATTCCTATCTACCCAATAGACACTTCCTGTATGAATTGCGATTCCCATAGGGTTTGGTAGGTTTGACCGGATTAGCTGTCTGTTTCCACCATTATATGAAATTTTCTGAATCTGGTCTAGTTTCGAGTCAACCCAGTAAACATCGTGAGTTAACATGTCTATCGTCAAGTCTCGTGGGTTAGATATTCCTGAGCTTACAAGAGTCTGCCAATTGCTTCCATCAAGATAAGCCTTCCCAATACGAGGATATTGACCATAATCTATCCAATAGAGTAGCCTCTTAAGTGGATTGACTGCAAGTTCTCTTGGTGCATCCATAGTTGTCTTAACGAGCACCTTTCTGTTGGAACCATCGAGCCAACTCATTTCCACATAATTTTCGTGTGGGAAGACATTCGTAAAGTACAAGTTCCCAGCAACCCAATCGACAGCCAACCCTCGGATTCCATTGCTGCCAATGCCATCTTTGATGACATGTTCTAGTTCGGTTCCATTAGGGCGGATTCTGAATATTCCGTTCCATTGTCCTCTGTTGAACTCTACCCAATATATGTAATTTTCCGCAAAGTGTACGTCGACGTGTAGGATATGATGACCAAGTCCAGTAACAGGGACCATGGCTTCAGCACTATTCTCAAAGCTGTATCCTCGGATCAGATCTAATTGAGAAACGACAGCGAACGTCTTATATGGTACACAGTTGATTTCGTTCTCCTTCCTGTAGCCGACTGAACAGGCACAAACTCGTGAACCTCCTTCACTGGGAATGCAGATCTGTTCACATCCACCATTATTCTGGAAGCAGGGATGGTGCATCGTCTTCCTCTTTTGGAATATGGTTAACGATTTCAAGTCGCTCTCGTTATCCAAGATGACTTTGATGTTATCTCCGTTTGGAAGATCCGCCTTGATGATTTTCTCGTGTCGCGGATCTAGGACATACAGCCTCGAGTCTAATATTGCAATAACCTTCGGATAAGATATGGCATTATTTTCAGAAAGGATGGTCTTTCTATCGTTGCCTTCGGTGTTAACGCTGTTGACGCTGCCCGGGTACTGCGTACTGAAGTAGACGATCTTCTTCTCGATATCGATCGCAACTGCTTCGGGTCTTTCAATGTCATCGACTAAGATGACGGGATACGATCCGTCCATATTGGCTTTACCGATTTTCGCCGGCACGCCATACCCACCCTCGTCGGACCAATATATTTTTCTGGAAATAGAAACAAGAACGTCATTATCAGTGATCGTCGAGCGTATTTTTATTAGTGAAAAATGAAAAGATTTCTCACCCTTCAGTCGGATCCAAGCACAAGCCCCTAGGCTTCGCCACGGAAGTCCTCTTGCCATCGTTGGCTAGCACGATGGTCCTGTACTTGACCTTGCCGTCTACGCGGACGAGCTCGATATTGCTGGCGGCGCGGTTGGCCAGGAACAGGTTGCGGCCGAGCCAGTCGAAGGCGAGGGCGGAGGGCGCGCCCACCACGCCGCCGTCCGCGCCCAGAAACTCCGCCTTGTTACCGCCGCCATACGGCATGCTGTATATGGTGCAGTTCTCGTCATCACTGTCGCTCGTTATCGCTTGGAGCCAGTAGATCATGTGCCCTTGGCGGTCGTAGTCCAATTGGACGCCACCTGTAAAGTAATTACGATAAATTTAACATTTTGTTCTTAGATGATGTAAGCAGGAATATAAGTAGCCATTTGTTGCCTAGTACCTTGAATTCCAACCACCGGTGGCAGTTGCCCGGCTCGACCGGATCCATCAGTTGACAAGTCAATAATTTGCGATCCCTTCAGTACCATTAAGTATGATGTTTCCTCTGAAAATATAAAAATTAAATTAAAAACTAGAAAAAATTCCAATCAGAATTATTCTAATTTTGCATCGACTAATTAACTTGGTAAAGCTATAGTAACGAATAAATTACCTTCAATACATTTTCCATCTGGTAATAACTTAAATCCTGGCTTGCACATACACGTGTATCCAACTGTTTTGTTCGGACTTAGTAAACAAAGATGTTGACAAGAGTCTTTGTTACATGGAGAAGAATATTGGGGTTGAAGCGATGGATGATGAACATGAATTGAAAGAGGCTGTGATATTAAGTGTGAAACGACTGTCTGATTAGTTCCCAGGAACTTGTGAGCTGACAATACTCTGTTCAACTGACGGTCAGTCCAATACAACGTATCTTCGAATAGCGTCAGAGAATGTGGATGCAGAAGATAATGGCTCCCGGCCAGTACTTGTTGCCTTCCAGAACCATTATAATAACAGAAATCTATGAAGTCTAATTTGGAATCAGCGAAATAAACCCGTTGAGTTGCCGTATCTAAAGTAAGGCCATTCGGCCAATAGATTTTTGTAGTTATTATGGCCATGCGTTGTGTTCCATCCATGCCGACTCTTTCGATTCGAGGATTTTCTCCCCAATCAGTCCAGAACAACCATCTCGCATTTGGTGCAGGATCCAAACACATTCCTCTGGGCTGCGTAATATTTCCACTCATTAGAGCAGTTCTAGCAGTACCGTCTTCTTTAGCTACCTCGATCGTGTTAAGCTTGCTGTCCAGCCAGTAGATATTTCCTCCTACCCAGTCATAAGCCAGACCTTCAACTAAATCCAAACCCGTCGATATAATAACTTGCGGTTCACTACCACGATCTAACCTGGATATCTTTTTTAACTTCATGTCGGACCAGAATATCGTTCCTGTATGCATATTGGACGCTGTGGCAACAACATTCTCTACATTTATTGGTACTCGTTCGAGTCCCTGTTCGTTTAAGTCAGCTACTAAAATGGAATGTCTGTTGGAAATGATCAAGAAGGCGCTGGAGTGGTTATTGGCTTTACAGGAATGTTTATCTCCAGCCAACTGATATCCCTCAACACATCCACAGAAATATGATCTCTTCGTGTTCGTACAAGTTTGTGAGCAGAGACCTGGAGGGTTGCATTCATCTATGTCCTTGCACGTGAACCCGTCCGGCTGTATTTCTTCTCCGCTAGGGCAAAGGCAGATCGGACCACTCGGTGTCTGTTTGCAGTCGTTAGAACAAAGTCCTGTTCTATGTTCGCACTCTGCGAAGTCACAGCCGGGCCCTTCATCAGCTCCGTTCGGACAATCCAAGTTGCTATCGCACACTTGCGTGATGTTGACACATCTACCTGTCACACCTGGACACGACCATTGTCCGGAAGGACATCTGCAAAACGAATAAATTCTCTTTTAATTCGATTATCAATACAGACCATGAACATCTTCCTTTTTTTCGTTACATAACTTTGGATCGTCAAACTGACGTCATCAAACTACGCATGCGGGAGGTTTAATAAAAGTATTGTGAAAAAGGAAGATAGTGTATTAGAATAGAAAATCGGACCTGAAGACCGGCGGCTTGC
Organism: Doberes anticus; assembly: GCA_018250115.1. Classification (NCBI taxonomy): domain Eukaryota; kingdom Metazoa; phylum Arthropoda; class Insecta; order Lepidoptera; family Hesperiidae; genus Doberes; species Doberes anticus. Next base: position 10,793 of record DWKW01000675.1, read on the forward strand.
AGGCGTGGTCCAGGCTCTCGTCGGAGCCGTCGCCGCAGTCGTCCCGGCCGTCGCACACGTAGGCCTTGAAGACGCAGCGGCCGTTCGCGCAGCGGAACTGGCCCGCGCCGCACGCGGCCGCGCCGCACGCCGCCGGCTCGTCCGACAGGTCCTCGCAGTCCGGCGTGCCTGCGGCAGTCCATCGTTATGTCTCGAGCTACGAGATACACACACACACCCCTAATCGTCGCCACTCACCATCGCAGTACCAGGTGCGAGGGATGCAGATGCCGGACGACACGCACTGGAACTGCTTGTCCGGTGCGCACTGGTGCGGCGCCAGCGACGGACAGCCCGCCTCGTCGCTGCCGTCGTTGCAGTCTGGAATGCCGTCGCACTTGTACGCTTCCTGGAGACAGGTATTTTTACTAAACCTTTGTTCATCATCGTTTTCAAAAACGACAGCAACCTATCACTCTGCCATCCGACGTCAACTTCTGTTCACACTGTACTAGTAATATTTTCAAAAGCTTCTAAATTATAAACAAAGTTTCCTTATACAAAAACTTTTAAACGCGTAATTATACCGGATGGTATTTATAGGACGGATCGGTAATTTGATTTGGATAGAAACACAAATTGAAAAATTAATTATCTTTTACCTGTACACACTGTTTCAAATCCGCGCACTTGAATTGACTCGCGAGGCACGAGACAGGTGGGCAGTCGGCTTCATCTTGTTTGTCGTAGCAATCGTCGTCTCCGTCACACACCCAGGATGCGGGGATGCAGTGGCCAGTTCGTGGACATGTAAACTGATACGAATTAGTGTTGTGAATTGTACAGACTCATAAAACAGAAGCACGATAATGCTGTAAAATAATCGAAAGCTACTAATGATTCTAATTAGACAGTCACTATTAAAAGCAATATTAAAATTTAAAAAAATAAAATTATAGACGAGAAGTATAAACAAGAAATACATACATACATATATACAGACAAATGTATACATACATACAGACAAATACATGAAATAAAAGAATCGAAGTGAAATAAACATAGAAATAAAAATGTTAAACTCAAAAAACTTGCATGAGACGAAACTTAGGCCAAGATTTCCAGACAATGGAATGAGCTACGAACGTCTGTTACAGCTGTCATAGAAGCTGTTAAGCAACTCACTTGGAAGTACGCGCACGTCTTCTCGGCGCAGTGCGATCCCTCGTCCGAGCCGTCGCCGCAGTCGTTCTCGGAGTCGCACTTCCAGGTGTTGGGCACGCAGCGGCCGTTGTCGCACTGGAACTGCGACGCGCTGCACGTCACGTTGACGCAGCCGGTCTCATCGGAAAAGTCACCGCAGTCGTTCTCGGAATCGCATTTAAACGTCGCGGGTATACAACGACCCGATTTGCACATGACTTCCGATGCGCTGCACGTTGTCTCTAAAATTTTAGTGAGACATTTTGAATACCGCGGGGTAGGTGCAGTGACGTAAAACGTTATGGGAAATTTTAAAGAAAACTAGGCGAATGAATTGCAAATTTATTATAAAAAGTATAAAAAAGAGAAAAAAGTTTAGTAAAAAAGAGAATATCAATTAAACCGAAGAGTAATCTCAATGTAATAAACAATTTGTTTGGAGAAACAGTGATCGTCACTTACTGGTACAATTTTGCTCTTCATCGCTGTTGTCTAAGCAATCATCGTCACCATCGCAGACCCAACTCTTGGGGATACAGCGTTGGTTATAGCAAGTAAAGTCCCAGGTGTTAGGGCACGCCTGTACCGGTGGTTCGGAGTTAGGATCCGCTATGCAACTGACGCTATCCGAAGCCAATTTCTCTCCATAAGGACAACCGCACTTTACGGTAAGTAACTCTGTGTTATTTCTCGGTATGGCAAAGCATAATTTCTGGCAGTTACCGTTGTTGTGTGCGCAAGGTTGCATAGGGTCAATTTTCTGGACCTCTTCACTATATACCTTAACGCCGTAAAGTCTGTTCGTTTGTGGTTCTCGAACCATAATGTCCTCTTGTTCGCCAGTCAGCTTGTGTAAGCGCACGATTGCGTCTAATCTCCAATCAGTAATATACATGAAGTCTTTGTGTATCACAATCGAGAACGGATGTCTAATCAGCCTTGAATTCACTGTCTTGACATCGGTACCATCGAGTTTGGAATGCTGAACGTGGTCTAGCAGTGCATCGCACCAGTACAACCTGTCCGCATCAAAATCTATCGACAAGCCGTTAGGCCAGCCTAACGTAACATTCTCGAATACAAGTAGACCGCTGCCATCTGTGTTCGCTCGACTTATATTTGCTGGACGATCCCATTCCGAGAAGAAAATAAATCCTTTATTGGGATGGACCACGATTGCGCGAGGCCTTTTTAGGTCTTTTAGAAGTGTTCTCTTGTAAGCAATATGCTTTGTCGATAATACATTCAGCGTTCCTTTCCTAGAATCGATATAGTAGAGGTTCTTCGACGCCCAGTCTACCGCCAAACCTTCGACACCCTCGTTTTGGGATGCGAGTACAATTTCCCTGGTCGATCCGTTTCTTTGTACTCTATAAATTACATCTTGTAACACGTCCGAATAATAGATGTGTTCGTCTCGGGAATCAAAGTCTAATCCTACAAATCTCGCTCGTCTCGATACAACGGGCAGTATAGCGTCGCTAAAACCTTCTATGACTGGGTTCAAAACTTTGCCCTTAATAAACCGCTGCTGGGAATACATAAGGAACTCCTTAACGAGATCACAGTTCCTCAAATCTGTCTCTAACCTATATCCAATGTTACATGCGCAGCGGTAACCTAAACCACCGTTCTGCAATGCAGTCACTATACACATCTGTTGGCAGCCGCCATTGTTATTTCCACAGGGATTGTTGACTGATGTCTGTTTCAGGGAATGTATCACAGTCACAGCTTTGGGGTCTCTGATATCTTTCATTTTGTATATGGCTTGTATACTGGAAGCGCCTTCGTATTTGTTCACTGAGCTTATTCCTTGCTTAGTGCTATCTGACCAGTACACTCTGTCTTCGAACAAGGCTAATCTAGAAGGACTGGGCACTTGTTGACCTCTTAACACTAGGAACCTATAATTACCCTCGTAGTCTACTGTTTCAATATAGTCTAATAGTGAGTCGCACCAAAATATTCTTCGAGCAATTGTATCTACTGCTATACCAGAAGCCTTGTAGGAAGCTTCAGATACGATAGATTTTGAGTGTGTTCCGTCCATGTTAGCTCTAATAATCTGGAAGATAAGTTTTGTTATAAGCATAAAATGCACTAATAAATTGGCAAATATAAAAGTATTAATTAAGAAATTATAACCGTGATTAACAAACGACCATAATGTAAACAAAACAGTAATAATAACAAAGGCTCGACTTTTTCTAAGGTAAAGTAGCAGTGTGAGTACTGCCGTGTTTTTGTTTGAAGGTTGTGGTTAGGCAGATCACAGCAGACAGGAGGCATTCTAAATTGTTCCTCAAGGGTAGCTTGGGCTGCTCAATTGCATCTTCATAAAAATAAACATAGAAAATAATGATCTGTGTTGCCCACTCACCTGGCTGCTGTCAGCAACAAACATCAATCCTAACGTAGGGTCAAGCGCTATATCAGCAGGGTTGGTGAGGTTGGAGCCGAGCACCACGGCGTGCCAGCGGCCGTCCAGCTCGAACACGTCGATCTTCTGCCCGATCGCATCCGCCACGTACAGCTTGTCGCCCACCCAGTCCACCGCCAGGGCCACGGGGGCCCACGAGCCGGCGATGGTGATGTCATTGCCGGTGTAGCTGGATATGCCAGCCGGGGCGTTCAATTGTTGCGTGTGGATCTAGGAAACAAAAGTATTATGAAAAATATGAACTTTGTATTTTCTTAACGAATTTGTTCTTCTTGAAAAGTAAAGTTTAAAGAATCTACTTTTGAAAGTGGAAGAGAACTGGCCACTACGAACGGAATTTAATTTGATTGTGCAGTAGTACGATAGCAGAGCTACAAGAATTTACTCATAATTAATACGACGATAATGCTTTTAGGTTATAATAAGTTTCATTGATTACCTTATTAAGTTTTCTACCCCTGAGAAATAAGTTGGAATACCCCCTCTCTTCTGCCTAACGACACCCTTCAAAAATAAACACAGCAGAAATAGGCGCAGCGGTGGTGGCACCGCCTTCGCGATAAGACTATCTACCACCATCAATTAATCGTAACGCATACATTTGTAGGGTTGAATTAGATTAACGAAATTTAGAGTTTATTAAAGTCAACGACATTAGGAGGGTTCTCAGGCTAGGGTATACTGTATACCGTATGTATATGTTTGACCGAACAAAAACACCACATACAAAAACTCTCGGAGCTTTTTTAAAAATTACTGAAGAACTATA
>DWKW01000676.1:0-15180 GCA_018250115.1 Doberes anticus
TGGAGTGCGGGGGTTGCCTTCTGCGAGAAAGTTATTTCGCAGAAGGAGGCTGCGGAGCGGGAGAGGGAGATAGCAACTGATCTCCCGATCCGCAGCAGGAGAGCAGGGCGTCGGAGGAGGATATACCACGCCCTCCTCCAACCCCCATAATAGAGGCCTAGACGGTGGATGCGAGGGCGTCCACTGTCTCATGTTAAGGCCTCGAGGTGGCGCGCGCGGTGTTCCCGTGCGCTCCTCAACGTAGGCGGGATGGAGAAACTCCAGCTTCATCCCACCAATGAGAAAGGGTCCCTAAGGGACCAACGCTGTCGGGGTCGCGGAAGAATGCGAAAGCGCGCCCGTGACCCCGTCACTTTGCGTTGAGTGGAACACCGTGGGGTTTTAGGCTGTTGGAGAGAAAAAAAAAAAAAAAGGGCGTGATAGATTGGCCTTCCGACGCCCTGCTCTCAGGCAGGAAAATATCAGGCAAGTATTAAATTAGATTTCATAACTCATATTCAACGATAGGACCACAAATAAGTTCAATACCATGTGCCTATATGCATAACCAAGCTGTATAAAGGTATCAAGTCGTAAATTAGATCATATTAATATAATAAGACCTATGGTAAAGTTGCTTTTCTTTATATTCTCTGCATTATCAGAGTAACAAATGAGCATGCCAGTGACCTGATGTTAAGTGCTCACTGAAGCTCATGGATATATTCAACCTTAAATAAGACCAAAGTCTTATCTGAGGTCTAAAAGGATGTGTTGTTACTCCTGAGTACTAAGTAGAACACCATTATAGTATGTAAATACATACATACAACTTATAATGGGCCATATTTTATATTTTCATATTTTGCGGCATAGATTAATTAAACTTTTCAAATTGTGTTATCTTTAATAATGCTCAGTTTACAATTATAGTAAGTATCTCCTTGTGTGCCTGGTCTTAATACAATTGTGATTTGATAATAGTATTTTTGAAATTGATAGATCCCAGTAATTGAGTATCACAGTATAACATTAAAAATAAGGTTAAGTTGTATCAAGTGCCTTGACATATAAATATTTTTCTATTATTAAAATCTTCCCTCTTGTTTTAGCTCTGTCACCACAGGGACATGGAAACATAGCATTGCTTCTCAAATGTGGTCATTCCATGTGTGAGGATTGCATTAAAAATATTGTCAAGTTTGGTGAGCCAATAGAATGCAAAGTATGCATGAAGGATATGGAAATATCTGCTTCTGACCTTGCACTTCTGCTACAGAACTCTCTGCAACTATACCAGCTATTCCCTGTCAATATTTACATACTTGGAGAAATCACTTTTGAACAAATAGAGGTATCACAACTTTTTCAATTTCTCAGGGTTTATGACCATTTGAATGTATCATACATTATTATAAGGAATACGGTACAAAAAATTTACTTCTCATAATCTATTGTTTTTCATTTTTATCACTGAGTTAAAGTATTAGTATTATTTTTGCAGCCAAAATTGGAAGAGACAAAGAAAAATGACACAGATTATTTTATTGAACTTCAATCAATACTCCAAGAACTTGACAAAGTACAAGGTTAGAAGTGATTTAATTTAACATTGTAAATCATATCATTTCTCTCTTAAAATAAATATAGGGTATAGTTATTTTATTTTGTTAATTACTCCATAGCTCCCTTTTTTGGCATAAACAGGCTCTGGAAAGAGTTTGATCTGTAGATCTTACCTAAAACTCTTCCTATCAAATTTGTATAAATAATTATATACTCTTGTAATGAAAATATATTAAAGTTAACAGAATTAATGAATGTAGTTACTTTTGTTTATTTTATTTTGCTTCAATTGATATGTTTTTAGCACGCATGTGATGAGATTTTAAAAATCAAATAAGATTAACATAGCATATGGACATTTACATCATCAGAGAAGTTATCTATGGGTTACCATTCTTAAAGAACTCTTTTAATGCATTTTTGACAAGCGCCTGTCTTGGTCCAATACTAATACCTCAGAAGGGAGTTTGTTCCACTGATTATGTCTTCAGGGAAAGAATGAGTGTGAAAATCGCACAGAGGACAGCTACCCTGTGACCCCTTGTTATGAGTGGAAATTCTGTATTTGGTGGGTGGTGTAGTAGTGGAAGGGCGACATTTCGGAAGAACAATCACCAGTTTCTTAATACACCAGATACATACATATGATACATCAGAAATTTAGATTAAAATTATCACAAACTATTATGTTAAATTATTCTTATAAATTACTGAGTTGCTGTAAGACTCAAAACATTAGCATTACAAGGTCTGGTGCTATTTAGGATGTAATCCACTGTAGTCCAAGAACTCCAAAGCATGTTGGAAACAAATATTGTCTATTCCTAAATTTATATTAAACCTTATTTATCACCTATTATATTTTCATGTATAAAAAAAGAATAACGGCTATAACTAAATGAGTTAAAAATGACCATTTTTTTTAAAATCTATTAAGCCAATAAATAAAAATAAAGAAACAATAAGATATCATTATGAGTAATGCATTTTTTTATTCTGCTCTCCTTTCAGCACAATGTATGGAGTGCCATAGCACAACAACAAAGATATGCAAGCAATGTGAAACTACACTTTGTAACAACTGCTTTAGTAAAATTCATAAAAATTTTCTTATTTTCAAAAATCATGCACTACAGAATATTGGTAAAAAAACTCAACCTTTATATTTTTTTTCTTTCTGTCAATAACAATGTAACTTTTATTGTAATATGTTTCTTTAGACATGCTTGCAACTGCAAAAACTTGTAAGATTCACAAAGATAAGTCACTGGATTATTTTTGCAACAACTGTTTCAAGACTATCTGCATGGACTGTATGATGGTGGGCGGAGAAAAATCTTGCAAAAACCATGATGTCGTTTCTATGCAAGAAGTGGTATGTGCAAAGTATATCTTTTATTTTCCATTCCTATAAGGTTACTAATACCACAAAAAATGTTATTATTTTCAATATATCCAATGTAGAACTTTTTTTTTAACTACAAGAGAATGATTAAAAGTTTCTTTTTTTTTTAAATATTATATGTATTTAGATTATATCACATCATATAGTACAATTATCCTAGTTAATCTCAAAATGGATTGAACATATTGTTTTCTGGAGTATTATAGATGAAACTTGTTTCTGTTATTTCAATAAACGACTGAAGAGTCGGAAGGAGCTCAAATGAGCTACCTAAAATGTGCAAACTTTGTGTCAGTCGATAAAATGGTCTCCACTGAAGAGCAAACATCTAAAATTAATTTTGAACAATCCTAAAGCATTGGTGTGATGGGTTCACTGCTGCAATGTTTCTTATTATAAAGAACTTACAGTCTGAAGGATGTTTTTGTCCAACTCCACTGATATAAGGTCCAGATATAAGGTCAATAAATTTTGTCCTGCCTGGTAGAAACATATCTAAGTAATATCTCAGATAGTACTGCAAAAATTTTACTACTTTTTCTATTGTGTCTATCACTTAGCTAATTTATTACAGAATGAAAGTTTTCTTCAAGAATTGACGGAGATTACACCAAAAGTTGATGAAACTTACAGAAGACTCACAAAAGCTGCTGTTGTAAGTAGACGAATGATGAATTTTGAAGTTATATTGTAAACAGTGGGTTTACTTTATGTGTATGTTTTATAGGATATTGGCAACTTACTGTTCAACATGGAAAATGCATCTAGATCATCAGACCTCACCAGTGTAGTACATGATATACAGCAACATTTCTCAAAATTAACATCAATTATACAGAAGCACAAATGTGCAGTTATTGACATTATTATTAAATTACAATCCAATGAAAAGAAATCGTTGGAAAATGCAAAAAATGAAATTGTACAATCGTTAAAAGGAGTGAAAAAAACATTAAATGCTTTGAGATGTATACAAGAGAACAATTATAAAGAGGTAGGTTATATTTGCAACAATATCTTGGTTTTCATATGTCAATTGTTTACGGCGAAAGGACAATGATAAAAATTAGTAAGTGCCTAGCAATGTTATTAGGTCCATACTAATTTACGCATTGTCGTCGTCATCGTCCCATTATTGTCACGCTGCTTTGCACAGGTCTCCACTCAGACATGAGAGATTTTAGGCCTTAATCCAATTGTGGCGAACTCTCAGGTTTGCAGGTCTCTTATTGATGTTTACCCTCACCTTTATTAAGTAATAATTGATGAATAATGCTAAAAATTGAATTTACTATTTTCTTGAGGTGAACTTATTTTCAACGTTAGAAGATGCGAAAAAAATAGCTGATACTCCATGGTATTTAAACAAGGACGAAACAAACAAAGAATCATTGAAGTAAGTAATCTTACGAAAAATTTACATTTTATCCTGCCGTTTTGTATTTCTTCATATATGCCGTTATATGTAGCTGTAAACAAGTTTTTGTTAAATGCAATATGACAAAATGACAAACTTAAAAAAATCGAGCATTTCTGTTATGTACTATGTATTGTTATATATTTGTTTTATTTATAACACGCATCTCAATGTTTAGGGTGGCAGTTAATGAAGACCTTATTGGACTATTAAGCGACTACATTCACTTGGAAGGAAGTGTAAATTCAAAGTATAGCCTGTTGTCCACGGTGGAACTCAACGAGAGAAAAATCGATATACCACCTCCACCTCTTTCTGTAGTACATCCACCCGAAATGCCAAAAGGTAGTCACACAAATTGAATATATTGTGTCATCATCGACAGTTTTAAATTTCTATATTAAGATTGCTGCACAGCCTTAATTAAAAAATAACTTTTACAGTGTCAACTAGAGATTAAACCTACTACTTATACTTAAACTTATTTAAGGATTACTACAAAGTAACAGTAATAAAAAAAAACTTTATATATGTTGATAAAACAATATTTTAGTTAAGGGTGCTGTGTGATGTTTTTGTAATACCGACTCATAATAATAAATTAATTTAGAGGTATTATATTATAATAATTATATATATATTATGTTATATCTACAAATAGTTTTTCAATTATTTGTATGTTTGTTCGCCAATTACGCAAAATACTGAATAGATTTGGTTAACCATAAATTTGAACTTGACTCATCCAGTAGACACAACTTGACCTCTGTCGTGAGTCATAACTAACGACTATCCACAACATGACCTTTATTTCTGGATACATTTTTCCAACAGAAGATATTTGTATAACATGTTTTTTTTTAGATGTACGACAAAGCAAGAAAACCAAACTGGAAAAAGACCAAAAACCTGCTCTCTACACTGAAGTACCTAAATATCGCAGTAAAAGTGGATCATTCTCGTCACTTAATTCTAACAACAGTTATGCATCCAATCCAAGTTTCGACAATATTAGTAAGATGTGCTTAAAAAAATAATTGTACATTTTATCAAAACATGCCTTTAAAACATTTTTTTTCTTGATAATGAACTACTACTACATATAATTAAAATTGTAAATACTACATAAATTTTTAAATTTTTTAAACCTCTTGTATACATACAATTTATAAACATCAGACATTAATTAATATCTTAATTCTTATGCATTTAAAAACATAATGTTAAATATTTTCATTTGTTTATATTTTTAGGTGGTAGATATCAGAAGCAGTTGGTGCAGCAAGTAACCCCATTTCCTGAGAGCCAACATCCTAAACAGCTTTGGGAAGGTAACTGCTGTCAATTATCACACTATACAACTAAATAAATTGTAAGATTACTATTGTCCAAATTTGATTTAATTCACATACACTCTTTAGCCCTTCAAGAATACCTTAGGGGAGCTGCCGGTGTGTACCAACAAACCATTCCTTTCTCAGGAGCTATCGAAGTCCTCAACACCTTTATTTATTTATTAATGGATCCATTGGGTCCTGGTATTCTCCCAAATGTAAGAAGTCTTAGGAACAAAGGACGTTTGGACACTTGACACACAAGTTTAAGAACATACAAGTTTTCCTATGACTTTTGATACACATCATTTTGTATTCGAAGTAACATCTCAACATTATAGATCCAATCCATATCTATCGATAGATCCAACAAAAAATTGAAAAACTGGAACCCAACAACGAAATAATAAGTTTTTATAAAACTTATTAACTTACTATTATTATAAACTTACAATCCCTTCACAAAGACGAATATGTGGCAAAACTTTCAAGACGATTAACATTCTTTTTTTTTGGCTAACTTCTTCGCTATACATAATACATTCAAAGCATATTAAAATATTGACCATGGTTTCGCCGATATCGATCAAATTTCAGAAGTGTATTGCTTCATTACACAGGATCGCAGGAGCTGATATATATAACGCATATAGTGGACGCACATAACTTCTTCGTGCAGCGCGTGTGCCAGCAGCCACAAATACAAGAAATGCAGCGCGAGTTCCGCAACGCCGTGTCACTACCCAAGCCCTCCGCCAATCACGTAGTTGAAGGTACCTTGTTATGAAGTGAATGAATGATTATTGTGTGGTCATTGTCCCTCAAGGTAATTGATGTCGATAATGATTTAATTTAAAGAATAATCCCTCCCGCGCCGTTCCTCACCGCAGAAACAGGCTCAGTTTTGTTGTAACCCTTTACTAAATAAAACTCATCCAGGTTCCAAGCTCTAGCCAGGGAGGTAACTAATATTGAAAACCGTTCTTGGTCTGGTTTGTATTTTATTGGATGTCCAAAAAAGTTGTGAATTAATAATTCGCGAGCATCTTAAACTGGCGTGGAATATGTTTTATTTTCCCGTAGAGAACTTATGTGGCTCGTTACTTTCCGACGACATAAAAAAAAAATGCAACAGCGTCTATAAAAGAACACGTCTAAAAAAAATCTACAAGTTAATAACATTTATTCGGTTTAAAATTTTCGCAACAATTTAACCACAAATAATTTTACAGCAAAGCCATCATACATTCATTTTCCAAAAAAAACTTGATGCATTGCTTTTAATGGAAAGATCCTTACAACGGTATTGAAATGTAACCAAATTTAATATATTTTGGAGAAAATTACATGCCAACTTATTTTGGTACCTATTTCCATTTTATTTTCAATATATTATTGCAGTAGCCAAAAGCACGGAGACCACCGGATCTTAAGTGGTCGCTACAAACCATAGACATCTACGTCCAACGTCAAATAGGATCGGAGTACTACCTGAGATCACACATGGAGGCGTTGCTACTCTTAAGGACTAAGTATGAATGTTTCCTGTCCAGAGTATTCTGCCTTCAATCACCTTCTCTCAATCCGAAACACAGAGCATAAGAGTATCGGTGGTGCCGCCGCAAATGACCCTTCGACATAAGCCTTTTGACACCATCAAAATTGTTATAAAATTACAGTATTAAAGTTACTTTGCTGCCCAATTAAATATGTTTCGGTTTGAAGAGTGTAGTCTTCTAGAGTAGCAACGCATCCACGCATTGGTTGTCCACGGGGTGCAGTAACCACCTAGTGGTGGCCTGCATGCTCGTTTGCTGTAAGTCCGCTTATTTTAGGTCGGTTTTGAATATAGTATAGTAAAACATTATTATAGTAGGTATATAGTATAGTAAAGAATTATTACACTGCCTTGTTTTATACTTACAATGTTATGCACATAACGCGCAGGTAAATTCTACCTCGTGTTCATCAAAGCAGATAGCATGTGGCAAAGGTGCCGCGTAATGAGCATCGACAGGAAGAACGTCAATAATCCACGCTTCCATGTATTCTGCATCGATTTCGGCAGCACAGAATCGGTCTCTATCGATAAGTATGTTTTTTTTTTAATCACGATGATAAACAAGAGTTAAATCTAAAGAATATGTACCTGTTAATTCAAGCAAAAAATAATTTTTAAACCCCGGTTATATGTCTATATTATATTCCTTAAGAAAAGGTATAGGTAAAAAAAATATTGTAGAAAATTAAACATGATTATTTTATTTTATAGACTGCGCCTACTGCCCTCGGCTAGAGTGCAGTCACCTTACCCGTTCGTCATAAATTGCTCATTGGCGAACTGCGAGCCCAAGAATGGTACATGGACCAACGAAGATGCGTTGCTCATTCAAAACATTATTGACAAGTAAGAATTAATTCAACGTTCCCTAAACATTTGCGACAATTTGCCTTTAGCAATACCCACACGAGGGTTGCCCCTAATATTTAATACATATATTTTTCAATGTTTCATCTTTGATGTAGTATTCATTCGAACATGCCACAATTAAAATAATAGAGTTCCAACTACCGACGTCTGCATCTCAAGCCAAAATGATTGTAATTAAACAATACGATTGAACAATTCATTTCGTTTGCACTTCAGCAAGCAAGCAGTTATAAATATTCGTCAAATCCGCTCAAAATCGAATTACACTGTAACATATGACTGTGACGTCACCACATACGAGGATGGTGTCAGTTTGGCGCACGCTCTCGTGTTCCACGAACGCGCCAGAATGCCGAATCCGAGATTGCCGGTAACTTAATTGAATTATACAATTTTCTAATTTTGATTGTACATACATAGTTAGAAGTACAGTTTAAGAAGGAAGAATATATAACACATTATTTTTAACGGTCTTCACAACAAGAGAAGGTTCTATGTATATATGTTTTAATTTAAGTTTTTTACGTATCATTCCGATTCATGGGACCAATGAACAAGGAATAGAAAAATAAATTCTTGCGACTTATAAATCTGTATCAATATCCCTTTATATATCACGAAAATAGCATTTTTCTGATCAACCAACGTCAACCAATCACTTGGCGAATTATTAGGAATCCTTAACAATATTTTTTTTTGTTTGTTCAAAAGACAATAGGCTACAGTCAGCTTTATGGTAGTGTCATTTCAATTTAATACACCTAAGATAAAGATCTTCGAAGTTCTTTCTACAAGGGAATGGCTCCATCGAAATAAACGCCCACACGGCCAGTGTAAATGACCCCGGAATATGGTGCAATTCTAGTGATATGTCCATCCAATAAATGCTGTACTAAGACTTATGTTCACTAACATTAAAGTAAAGATGTTTTAAATAATTGGTGTGTTTAACGATAACGGGAACTAAAGCTGATAGCATTGTTTTTTGTCTTCAAAATATTCTAATTTTCAATTACGCAATTGAACATTTACATAAAATAGTATAATAAATGAAATTTAATTTTCAGTATCCAAAATTTGCATGCGGAATGGAAAAACCCAAATTATTTATAAGTCATAACGATTTTAAACGAAATGATGTTGATGAGGTCTATATCACCCACATTGTAAGCCCAGACAATTTTTTTGTTAGAAAGGTATGTTCTATTTTATATATTCTTTGAATTAATAGTTATATCTTAACTGACATTAGATGTTTACACACAAAATTGTTCTATTTTATAATTAATAAATAGCATATGTCTTGATGGTTGTAGTCTTGTCGTTATACCTATTTCTGCAGTAAAGCAGTATGATCACTGCTGTGTTTCCAGGCAGACTGGGCTCCTGCCTACACCTAACCTAACATCCTGCCGGTACATCTATCACTGGTTTTAAGGGATTAAAGATGTCAAGGTAATCTTTAAATGTACTTTTGTATGTTTTTACAGCATCACGTGCAGAGCGTTTTTGAAAAGCTTTGTGAAGATCTTGAGCAAGAATATAGCTTGAGTGTTAAAACAGGAAGCATTCATCTACCCGAAATTGGTAAGTTTTATTGTATTATTGGACTTCACAAAAAGGTAAAACGTAAACCCGATCCAACCCAGTCGGAAATGTGAAATCGAACTATCCAATTGGAATGTTGTCAAACGAAATGCGTGTATAAATGATGATGGTAGAGTCTTATGTCAAAGGCTCGCCTGCGGCGGCACCACCGCAACACCTATTTCTGCCGTAAAGCAGCAGCGTGAGAACTGCCGTGTTTCGGTTTGAACCGTGTGGTTAGGCAGAGGACACCGGACAAGAGGCATTCCATCTTAGTCCTCATGAGTAGCACGCATCCGCATACGACCTCAGATAGGAGTTTCGTCCTAGTTGAGGTTTTATGTGGATGGGCTGCAGTGACCACTTAACATCAGGTGGCCTGCATGCTCGTTTGCTATTCCTGTAAGATAAAAAAAAATGAAAATAATTTAAATGCCATAATCTAATCAGGAATGGTGTGCGCGGTGAACGTGGCGGCGTGCGGGGCGGAGCCGCCGCCGGGCTGCGGGCGCTGGGCGCGCGGCGTGGTGCGCGAGACGCCGGGCCGCGGCCGCGTGCGCGTGTGGCTGCCCGACGTCGGCGCGCTGCTGCTGCTGCACTGGACCGCGCTGCGCCGCCTCGCGCCGCACTTCGCCACGCTCAGAGCTCTGGTTATCATCCTCAATACGTAGCTCGAATAGATAATCGGGGCATCTTTCATTCGGTCGACTGTGGCAGTCTAAGGTTTGAACCCATTGTAGGCTTCGATAAGAAACGATTCTTTGAATTCAACACTCCCGATCAGCGGTGGGGTGATAATGTCTGTATGCAGATTTAATGTGGCATTTCATTTTTAAAACCACCACTGTATGTTCACGTCAGCACTGTTGTAGCTACATTGGTCTTAATAGTTCCATTCCGATATTTGTCATCGTCTCTGACGCATTTATCTTACCGTAATTTAACCTTGCAGGCTGTTGGCTGTCATCTAGCTGACATAACGCCTCAGAAAAAAAAATGGAGTACTGGATCAGTTACGTTGTTTAAAAATTACGAGAATCGACTTCTTGTCCTTCATGTAGAAGATAACAAAAATCGTGGCTCTCTTGGTGTGACCCTTTATGATAAAAATGATCCGGACAATGTCATCTGCATAAACAAAGAGATGATCAACCACAAATTTGCTGTCGCCTGTGGGTAAGCACACGATTGGTTTTTTTTTAAACAATGTATCTATATATATTTATATATTATTATTATTATTATATATATTATTATTGTATCAATTGTGTCATTTCAGAATTTTCATGTTTAATAAAAATAATGATATTAACGATCAAGTGATCACAAATAAAACACCTATGGATAAACCGCAACACAAAAAAGAACCTCAAGCAAATAATGTTAAATTATTAAAGAAACAGACTGAAGGTCCAGAAATAAAAGCAAATGACTTAAAAGCCAAAGACAAGGGCCCCTTAAGACTTGAAATAAAAATTTTGTACTATCAGTCACCTTCACTATTTTACGTTTCATTGATTCATCAGCAAGATACATTCAATGAACTCTTCGATAAAATGCAGAAATACTACTCAAAAAGGAAAGATGATACGCAAAAGAAAAATACGTGGCAAGTTGGTGACCGTTGCTGTACTGTGTGCAGCCAGTCGCAGACCTGGCGCCGTGCCGCTATTCTCGAACTAAACGATACGGCGAAAGTGTTTTACTCAGACTTCGCTTGTGTTGAAACTGTTCCTACTTCAAGCTTGAGGGAACTTACTAAAGACTTTGCGTCTATTGGGGATGCAGCATTTAAATGCCACTTGAGTGGAGTGATACCAGCTGTTGGTGAAGAATGGCCGTCTCTTACGAAAGAGTTTTTAAAAGAACTTATTGACGCCTACAAAAGAATTTTTATTACAAAACTTGGCGACTTTAAGGACAAAAGCATGCCAGTAGAACTGTGGGTATACCACACAGTGCAGGGTGGTGCTTTGGAACCGAACTCGCCCGAATGGCGATGTCTGAACAAGAAAATTATTGAACAAGGATTAGGTATCCCTGATAAAAACGTTGAGGTAAGATTCACGAAACAATAAAATTTTAAAATAATCACTTATCATTAAACTATAACATGTTTAATATCATTTTTATATTATATTTTTATAGCTTGGCGATACTCAAAAAACTAGCGCAAACTCAGATGAAAATATGATGTCATTTTTAAATATGACAGGTTCAGTTAATGATTGGTTGCAACTGGAGCAGCTGCCAATGAAACCTCTAGATAAAACAAAATGCATTAAGTCAGATTCAGATCCTAACTCTCACCCATCCACTCCTGAAGACGACGATTCGTTTACGAAGACTGAATCCAAGGATCAAGAAATGAATACCATATTTATATCTGATTGGCTCCCACCAGAGTCATTTTCTACCAATGAATTCATTGGAATGCCAACGTAAGTGACAATATCAGCATAGGTTATAATTATTCAAAATTCAGGCCTCAAACAACTATTATCGTCATCATTATCATTTACCCATAACTGTTTCACTACTGGCTATGGATCACTTCTCAGTATTGAGAAGGATGCAAGCCATAGTCCACTACACTATCCGAAGACGGATTGATAGATAGATTTGACATGCTTTTAAGAAAACTACCGAGAACTTTTTGGCACACAGGTTTCCTTCACTACATAGCAAATGACTTTCGTATATATATATGTATATGCAGGGCAGTAGAAGTGCAGGCTTGGGATTCTGAGACTGGACTCAATTGAGCAGTAGGCCAATTTCAAACCTGTAGGATATAACAATGCTCGACATCTTTAAACTATGAGTATAATACTTATTATATTTTTGCTTAATGTTCTTTATATTAAAATTATAGGTACGTCGATAACGACGGCATTCTTTACTTGCACAGCATTGATCAACAAGATACACTGGATTTAATCCGAAAAGCACTTGATGTCCGCTTTAAGAACCCGGACCCCAAAGCAAAATTTTCAAAATGGACTATTGGAGAACCTTGCATAGCACTTTTCTTCCTAGACAACCGTTTTTATAGGGGAAGAGTCCTTGAAGTAAACAATGAGGAGTCAGAGTGCCTAATTCATTACATTGACTATGGTAATGAAGAAATTTGCTCTTTTGTAAATATGAGGAAGAGCATAGCACTACACCAAATTCCCACTCAAGCGCACAAATGTGTTTTGGATCGAATTCGACCTATCGGAAAATTGTGGGACAGGCAAAGTTTAGATTATATACACAAGTTTATTGTAGAAAAAAAATGTTTTGTAAAAGTGAGTGGCCTGTCCTTTCGAGATGTTATACCCATTGAATTAAAATTTGATAAGGTTTGGATAAATGATCTCTTAGTTGAATTAGAAATGGCTTTATACACAGACGGCACTAGAGGCGTTACCCGAAAATTTGTACCTGATACTCATAATACAGTTTTGGAAGAAGCTGTTACAGGTGAACCAGATGATTCTGGTGCAGATTATATTGTAGAAGATGAAAATTCTTTTGTTAATCAATCAAGTGATTCCTTTAATTTTGATTCAATGAAAGATAAGGATTGGAATAAATTAATAAAAGAGGAGGAAGGAAATCAAGCGAATGATCAAAATTTTCTAACATTCCGGAACCACGAAATTGTAAATTTTCCTTGTAATATAACAATAATTAATGATACGAGTACTTTAGAACTCACTATGTTACACAATGAGAACCAGGCTGCTTTTTATGATGAAATGTTTAAAAAACTACAAGTCGACGCTATAAATATGAGCCCACTGACAGCAATTTTTGAAAATAAAGCATGTATAGCTATTTTCTCTGAAGACAAACAGTGGTACAGAGCAATCATTTTGCAATACAGTGAGAGAAAAAATCGTATTAAAATAAAATTTATTGATTATGGAAATATTGAAATAATCTCACCAGCTGATGTTAGGGAGATCACAGAAGAATATACTAACCTACCTCCGGCAACTATTTCAGCCAAACTGTGTGGTATAAAAATAAATCCTAATGTTGAATTAAGTGTTATTACAGAAGAATATAAAAATACGTTCCTAGATAAGGGCCCCTTCCAGTGTAAAATTATCAATTATGCTGATTCAGTTCCACAAGTTGAATTAAGGAATGACAACAAAGAATTAGTGTATGAAGATCTTATTACAAAAAATATATTCCTCTTGACCTAATCAGTCAGTTGCTTCAAGTCAGCAATTTTTTGGTATTTTTCAATATTTTAAATCTCACTGTGTGTTAAGAAGCTGGTACTATGCAAGTAACCAAGTTGTAATTACGTATTTTTCAAAATATATCTGGTGTTTTTTTTAATGATCCTTCATATGACCCCGATCGCACTGTTTAATACGTCACACACTTTAATATATTTAAATTTCTAGTCTGAACCTAGTATAAAGATAACAAAACTTTTTTTGTCCGCTGATTAAGCAAACCTTTAATTACATTTTAACGAACCTTTCAGTTCTAACACTTAACTTACTAAAGCATTGGGTTGTAAAAATAATCTAGGAACTGACACCGATTAACGAGGGGGTTAATAATCATTACGGAATAAAAGTGATGTAATAAAGACTACCATAAACAGTACAAATCATAAATGTCATTGTAAATAAATTGTAGAGTTCGAATCGGTAAATCCGGGTATTGTGAAATCCTTCATTGAATACTGCCATAATTTTCAACATAATTTGGTATCATTAAAATAATCATTCATGTCTATGATCTGACATACTACTAAGCTTGATCTCTGAGATAATTTTATTAGAATTGACGTTTTGCAACAGTAACATTTTTTTAAACATCGTTATCGAGAAATACGGCTACACCATCTCCCATTCCATATTTTCATTAAATTAAAAGTGAGTAACTTGTAGTTTTGGACATATTGCCACTAATCTCAAAGGTGCTCCTGTTCCTAATCCAATTTTCATGGGCAATGCAAAAGCTGTGCACCCGTAATCTGAAAAGCACAAAAAAAAACTATTTTTAGAATGTCCATATGAAGTAATTAATTTACAGAGTGAAGTTTCACCCAACTTTTCTAAGATTACCAAAAATGGCTCCGTATATGAAAACAGTTTTTGGCAATTTAAGATTCCACTCCTACTTTAAATAAAGTCACGAAAATATAGTAGTCGTATGTAGATTCAAAAAGAGCATTCAAGTTTCTCTTAGTTGCAGTTCATAAATCTATTATAGTAAAAATTAATAAGTCATATGCGTCTATATAAGTCTGTATTCCCACTAAAACTGAAAATATGCTACTAGACTGAAACTATTATGTATTAACCCTTAATTAGGCGCATGGGGTCAGGGCCAGTTGAAATTGAAAAAAAAAAGTTTTACAGTGTTTGGATCGCGCTCACTGTCTTTCTAGCTTCCTAACTCCCCGTGGGGTACGCAAATTAGTCGCTTCCAGAACATCAACGCG
>DWKW01000677.1:0-15178 GCA_018250115.1 Doberes anticus
TATACTCGTATGGAGATGAAATGCACAACACCAAAAAACCTATCCCAAAAACCATAATATGTTCGCCATACATTTCTTCTAGACAACCTAGTGATGCAGGAGTAGGTATTACAAATTAAAATATAAAAGTGGGTAGAATACAAAAACATATTATGTAGTATTAGTAAAACATACTTACTATCCTAAAGTAATCATTCTAATAATAACATGTCATGCTGTAAGAAGAATACAGAAATAGAGAGAAATGTGTTGGGAAATAAAAGAAAACGATCGAGACGTAGTTGTAGTTGCAAGTTGGGTTTTAAAGGAAAACAAGGTTTCTGATACAGCGTTAACAACCACGCATTTAAAAAGTTTAGGCCATCCATAATTCTTGTAGTAGTAGTAGTAGAATAGTAGGAGTAAAAGCTGTGTATGGAGATTTTTATCTGAATGGGCACCTCCTTAATCTAGCATATAATGAAATAGTGAACAGACATTACAGAAATAGTTTATTACGCAGACGCGACGCACTGGCGTCGCCGGCCGCTGATTGTAGACGGAGAAATTGCTAGCGAACTTGTGCGTATAAATAACTCATTCAAACAATTGTTCCTCCTTTTTTATTTTGTTTTGTTGCAAATAGTAAATAAGTCGAATTGCTGCCTGAATCACAGGCCTCAGTCAGTCCTCGATGATAAATTGTCGAGATTAAATATCAAACATATTTTACTTTGGTATGGACAAAGTGTTATATGCCTCAATGAAAAACTATCGAAATTAAATATCAAAAAGATTTTTTAGTGGCATGGATGAAGTGATTTGTGTCTCAATGATAATCTGTCGAAATTAAATATCGAATAGATTTTCCTTTAGCATGGGCGAAGTGTTTTGTTACGACTTTATTATTATTATGTTGAAAGGTCGCCTGCCATTCATAATGGAGAACTCTCAGGCATGTAGGTTTCATCACAATGTTTTCATCGATAAAGCACGTGATAGTTTTACATCGTGTCTTGTGTATTATGCAGTATTATTAACAAATGAACATCTTTCTCATCTAAAAGGAATAGCGCAAAATGAAAGCTGGGAAACGAACCCCGACCCAGCAGAACGGGACCTCTACCTTCTTGAACACAAGGCTATCATTGCCCCGACTGACCGAGGTTATCATACTGTAATTTATTGTTGTCGGATATAATATAATAAACTAAGTGAGGCACAGTAGCGGGAAATATGTTTTAGTATTTACTCCGAGGAATTAATAATTTATATGTGGTTTAATTTCGACCTTAAACCTGCTGTAAGCATACTTAAAAAAAAAAACAAAAAAATCTATTCTAACAAGCATAGATGCTACTCGTGGTATAGCGGTGCAAGGAGGCGATGTGTAACGAGTAATGACCTTGCTTAGTTGCTTGCACGTCTAATTGTGTACCTGTTGAAGATGATGAAAGTATTGAAGTTTTCTCAGTACTTGTAACATGTAACGGATCGCCCAAATCATGCGGATTCTATTTGATAATAACTGTAGCACAAATATAAGATTTTGAAAGTAGTGGAATCTTTTGCGCAAAGTTCATCAAGGGCACCATTGTTGAACCCATTTCTACTATACAGCTCTGTTTTAGTTTGAAGGAAGTGCTTAAGCTTAAGAAGAAGAGGACGGCCAAGATTCAGATAACGTTGAGATAGATGTTCCATCTAGGTCATCAGTCGTAGCAATGCGTTGGACCTCAGTTTAAAAATATATGACAAAAGTGGCAAACGAGCATGCAGGCCACCTGATGTTAAGTGGTCATTGTAAGTCAAGTACACCCTCAACCTCAAATAGATCCTAACTACTACTACTGAAATTAAGTTGGAATGGCTTCTGTCCAGTGTATTATTTCTAACCGCACTCTTCCAAACCGAAACAAAACAGAGTTTACACTGCTGCTTTACGGCAGAAATAGGTAAGCCGTAGGCGAGGCTTCAACATAAGATTACCACCATGTAGTTCGAACCTATTTTATGTTCGATGAGTATGTCCATTGGATGCAGTGACTACTTAACATGCTAATACATGAAAAGGTGTAAATAATAATAAATTTATTTAATACGAAGAAAAAAACAATGTCTGACAACGTTATAGCGATATAGAAAAAGGGTTTTCAGTCGGGAACTCGTGCATATCTTTTTGTTCTAATATAAACGTCATGTAACTCTGATATCAATGATGTAAGCACGACAATGATTTAAGCTGATTTGTTTCGTGGGAAAATATCAGTAGAATAAATATAGACGTGGTAAAAAATTATCGAAATTCTTGTGATAACGTAATATTTATTAAGGTTATAATATGATCAAAGGTATGCCAATGATCTGATGAAGGTGTCGAAATGAATATTACTGGATTTAAGCTGATTCTCATGAAGTTCTGCGGCGCAAATTTTTCGATTCGATTCGATTAAATATAAGCTTTCGACATTTTAATGGGAGTTGTGACCTTTACAGTAATGAATGGCATCTAAATGGGTAACGATTGCTTGTTTACAAAAAACATGTACTTGCAAATTTTTTTTTTCGCAAATAGGTAGGAAATATTTTTCTCAAAAATTCATAAGGAATCAATATTATGACATCTAGGTCGTAGAATCCCCGGACTATCAATCGGGCGGACAATACAAAGTTTTAGTACCTACATGTTTTTTAGCGTCATTAATACTTGAAAATATAAATAAATAGAAAGTAATGTATTGTAAATTGACGAAATTATTTCGCCGATAAAATTTTCGCACAATTTTTTACAACTACACAACAACCTCTTCTTATATTTTGTATCTCTCAATTATTTGACCACACAGTCGTACGTATCCTATTGAAAAAATACGTATACAATTACGAAGTATTATACGTAAACGATAACACTGATGATGACATCTACTCAATATAAGTTTTTGACGATTCCAGCAACCAACGGTAGAATTCTTTATCTACAAGGACCATATACCGGTAGACGACCTGGGCATCACGGCGAAGGAACATGACCAGCACAAATTCACGATATGGTACCGAAAGAGAAACATAAAATCGTACAAGCTGGAGACTAGGGAACCGACGGTGCGCAACGCGTGGGTTGAGGAGATCACTTCACTACTGTGGGAGCAGGCAATGCAGAAGAAAGGTGAGATCTAGTACTCAAAAGTAGCTTACAAACACTTAGCAACTTTTTTTAAATCAATCCTATTTATAATATTATAACGTTGAAACGGGGCTGGATGTTAAAGATATTTTTAAATACCGACTAATCTTGACTAATTGGACGCTATTAAACATGTACCTATTATTTTAAATTTTATCAGTATTTATTTCATTTTGTTTGTTCGTCAGTCTCGATTGAACTACATAACACATATTTTAATTAACTTTCCGGGTTAAAAGTACTTACCAAGAAGTTTAAAGAAGTTCGATCTGGTAGAATCAAATATACAGCTTGATGTCTGTTGTCATATAATCTGGAATTGAACTAAAATGGTTCAGTTATTTCTTAACTTAAACGCCGCGATAACGTCGCGGATGGAAGTTTGTTCATAAAAGAATGAACTACATAGTAGTAAGTGAATCATAACATTGTAACTGTTTTATTTAGACTTGCATCTCAGTGATCAAATATCAGACAATAACTTACGACTTACAGTAAAACCCTTCTAGTCGCCGCTGTTACCTGTCGATGGAATTATTTACTAAGTGAATGAAGTTATTAATTTCATAAATAAACTAAACTTTAGTTTAGTTAAAGAGTGTTGAGAGAGAGAATGCTAAAAAAAAACGATAAATTAAAATAATTTGTATCGCGACAATTATGTCAGTGTCCACATAATTATGCCAGAGCCTCAAACCAGTGCCGGAATGTCTGCTTGAATTACGTGCGAACGTAAACCGCACCACGTAGTATATCAGCCGCGATCATTGTCGAATAAACTCCATTAACTACCTAATGGGAAATGTGGCGAGGATTCATAAATCGTCGGAGCACTGCTCGTACCTCGTGGGCTAGCGGTCCTCTAATAAAATAGCTAATACGGTTTAATGTTGGCCTAAAAAGGATTTTTTACTTATTTATTTTATCACTTAGGATTATTTACAACTCGTACGTGATGAAGCGTTTCGACATGAACGACATGTACCCTTGATATAACTAACTTTATTTTTAGTCCCGACATGCAGATTATTAATTAGTCATACAACGAGTAGATATATCTAAAAGTTACTGAGGCTATATTGCGATATCTGTTCGGGAGGGAACTCTCAAATAGCAATGTTTACTGTTGAGGAAGCCAATAGTAACTTCACTTACCGAGTGTCTCTTATATACGATTATTACACAAAAGCGCCTGAAGCTATAATTAACAATAAGGGTACTATTACTAGAAAATAATGTACTTCGTACTTAATGTATGAAACTTTTGAATAAATAATATTTCGAGAAATAGAGGTGCGTGCCGGGGATTGAACTCGACCTACCGAAGTGGGGATCGAGACGCTTAACCACTAGGCCATCACTCACTTTACATTTTCACAGCTATATTTGCTTAACCTAAACTGCATCATACGTGATGCAGTTTAGGTGGATACATTACGATGTATCCACTGGGATCAATGCCGAATAAATTTTGTTAACTAGATAATAGGAAGTGCGCCGCGGGTTCATAAATCGTCGCAACACCACTCTTACCTTATGGGCGCTAATAAACTATACTTCCGACCATGGTTCGGAACCGAGAAACGTATTAAACATATAAAAATAACATTTTGAATGTTATTGTTCAAATATCCTGTACATACTCATACTGTACTCGCTACTCGAAAATATCTAAAATTTTAGTATCGATCATTAACTTTACTTTTTACATGCTTCGTATTTTATGCAATCTGTAGTTATCAATGTATCGTGAAAAGTGGCTAGGCATTTTAGTGTAATTTGCAAGTTGTCCGCAGAATTTTGTCACTATTACCATATCACGTTTGCCTAAACTAAACCGCAGTAGCCGCGACTTCATTAACTAGCTAATAGGAAAAGCGGCGCGGATTCTAAATCGTCGGAATACTACTCGTACCTTGCGGTGTACCTGCACATAGAAAAATGTGTGTAATGTTGTGTAATATCTAAAGATAAAGAAGTTGAAAGTTAGTGATTAGCTTAGTTATTAAGAATCTCGACCTTCCTCTCCGGTGGGTCGGGGTTTAAATCCCGGTGCGCACCTCTAAATTTTCGAAATTATTATATTTAATAGGTTCTAAATTATGTGCTTAGTTTTTAGTGCTTAAATTTGTAGTTAGGCAGACTACACTGGACGGGAGGCATTCCAACATAGTCCTCAGGAGTAGCAACGCATCCACACACAACCTCAGGTGTGGATGTCCATGGGCTGTAGATACCACTTAACATCAGGTAGCCTGCATGCTCGTTTGCTATTCTGCTAATATATAATTTTTTAAATCGTGAGACTTGCATGCGTGTAACTTATGCCCAGCATAGGGACAAATAGCAGGTTAAGATTATTTCATGCCCACAAGATACCCGCGATGTAAGACTACCACCATCCATTGTAAGAATTCTATTAATAAAAAAAGTTATTTCAAAGTTTATTGTAATTCCACAATAAACCTTAAACAATAACTATTTGAGCATATATGTTTGCATCTTCGTATTACTTCGTATTATTAGCTAAAAAATGAACTAACTTATCTATGTTTTCATCAAACAGCAAATCACTCTGCGATTTATTGATATTTCGTCAAAACGTCAAATTTCATTATGTAATTCTTGTCATGTACTACTAGGACAAATAGATCTACAAAAAAAAACTGAAAGATTTCTTACATAATATTGCTGGAAATTGTATCAACAACCAATAATCTTGACTCAAGACCTTTGTTTGCGGTCAGGTAGCGAGCCCAAGGGAAATTAGGGAGCAATGGATGAAGGTCGTGGACATCTGGGATACTATATTAAGTGCACTAACCATTTCTTCAGTAAAACGTGCTTTTTATTAAAAGTGAGGACTCTTAATTTTTTTCTGTTTTATGAAATTTTAAAACAAGTTTCTCAATTAAATAGTGTCTTTTTATCTTCATGTTTCAATGACAAAATTAACTTTCAGTAGTATCAAACGATCATGTAAAAGCAGTAGAAATTTAATACGATAGTTTATAATAAGTGAGTGATAACCTAGCGGTTAATAATCTCCGGTTGGTCTTGGTTCAAGTGTCAGCAGGTACCTCTATTTCTAGAAATATTATATATTTTGAATTTTTGGAATCATGTGCATTATATATCAATAGTCACTGGATTTAACGGTGAAAGAAAACATCATAAAGAAACCTGCATAATTGAGAGTTCTTCGTAATGTTTTTAAAGGCATTTGAAGTCCGCTAAGTGCGGAACTTGGCCAGTGGTGGGCTAAGACCTAAACTCTCTCTTCTCTGTAAGGGGACCCGTGCCCAGCATTGTTGTCCTATGAAATTAACTCAGTTAAGTCGATGACTCGTAATATTGATTCCGTTAACTTTGTTTATGCCGGAGATATATTTATTAGGTATTGTTTTATTTTATTTTATTCATTAGGTATTATTTATAGGTATTGTAGGTGCTACGAAATACCATAAAGGCTCCTGAATGTGAATGTAAATGTGAACCGGTATTTATAAATCTTTTTTTCGTCTTTTAATTATGTACAATAAGGACAAAGAAACAGTAACATTGACAGATTGCACAAGGGCACTATTTGTTCGTACTGAAATATCCACCACTTTTGTATACTGTTCCTTTAACAAACTGTATGCGTATTAGCGAATAACATGCCTTCCGAAATTTCGATCATTTTTGCAAACAATTCGCGCAATACATCATGTTCCGACTCGGGGGAGTTGTTCAAAATGATCGAGGTATTTATTTGTCTTCATCGCCGTATGGTTTATATACGTCTCGTGAGCCCCTAACTCAAGTCACTAAGCGTTGAAGAACTATAAATTTTCCATCATGTGAGTGATTGAATGTTGTTTTTATTTTTCAAGGATGGTTATTTTAAAAATGATTTCTCACTTTTTCTGTTTTGGCTATCTAAGTTGGCAGATACAATATACATATAATGTTATTTTATACAGTAACACCTATATGAGTATGTTTTTAAAAATACGAAAATTGTTACAGCTTGACGAATTGTAACAGGTAATTTGTAATTTGTAATAGTAATTGTTTACGATTTGTCTTAAGAAATTGTTGCATGTATGGGACCTCTCAAAATTAAAGTTACCACTGTGCAAAGCACGCTTATTACTGTACAAAGAGGATGGTTCGAAGGGATAGATGGTTAAAACAAAACACTATTGAAACCAGACAGCATGTGAATGTTGAAAATGGATTGGGAGCTACTTGAGCTTAGTACGATATTCAGAATAGAATTACTCCTGTCTAGTGTGTTCTACCTGACCACACCCTTCAAACACGAAACCAGCAATGCTCACACTGCAGCTTTACGGTAGAAATAGGTGCAACTGTAGTGCCGCCGCAGGCGAGCCTTCGACATAAGATTCTACCAGCAGCATGTCCTCAATAACTTCCTTTATGGCTTTAACCTGTAATTTAATCCATTTTATGGTAAAAATGATAAAATCGTCATCAATTAAACAATATTTAGTATTGTCCTGATTCACCTGTTTGTGTAAGACTTAGATTGTCGTTACAAATATAGAAAATATTTACAAATAACTTGTGCGTAGGGGGGTGCGAAGTAATGCTTAAAATATACTAAATACTTCTAATTACTAAATATACTAAACTAAAATAACATTGTGCAGATTAGTCTGCACGTTGGGTTATCGTTGAGTTAGCCCAATGTTATGTTTTAGAATGCCTAGCCTAATTAAATCTGCATTCTGGGCTCAATGTTAGAGCCCGAAATATCGTCTCAATACTACTTAAATCTACGGTGGTGGCCTAGTATCGTGAGAAAGAACTACATCCCACAATTTTGCTTCGTCGCCACATCGCTGTTGGTGGTCTTACGGCTAACGATGTACGATGCGCGATGCTAGAATATAACAAATTAAGTTTTTTTTGTACTCTACTGCATAAGTATAATTGTTCCGCTAAAGTATAAAACATGATAAAAATGTTGGTTGTTATTGTAAAAACCTGCTGCTAAATAAAGAACTGAAGAAAGATAGCTTTATAGGCTCCTAAATATAAAATCCTATAATTTGAATTTGCTTGTCGTGTTTAACTTTGTGAAACGAAAATAAATATGAATTTTCATGGGCTCAGTCGTGGTCACGCACAGCTCTGGGCGTTTCTTTTTATTGCTCAAGAAATTCCTGTTCCTTTTATGTTAACTGGTGCTTTATCGTGTTGCATGCCAGTGAACCCATTGTGTTGAGCCATACAGTGTGTGTAAGGAGCGAATTGAGCTCAGCTATTTGACTTGTATTTTCTCTGCGTACAAACGTAGGAAAATAACTTCTAGAAGACTTTGCTTTCGCCTTAGTAGCAATTAAAAATAATTATCAGAAAGTTTAAAAATTATTTCCTTTACAGGAAAATTGATTTATAGTAATGTTTAATTACCTTCTGTTTGTATCTATGCAACTTAAAATAAAAGTAGCTGCGTAATTCACAAACGTTAATTATGGAACGATCGCGATCGGGTGTTTTCGGAAATACCGCAACGATTTCGGGCTCCCCAAGAAAGCCGCTTATAGAACTCTGCTTACAAACCGGCAATGCATTGGCGACTTCTCTGATCGTGTCCATAGTACTTACAAACAGATTGCATGTTCTGCCAGTGATTATACAAAAATGAGCTCGATGGCAGCGAAAGTAGGAAATGCATACTTATTTTCTATTTGCGCTGAGATTATTGGACAACACATTTGCTAATTATCGCAATCGTCAAAACTTGTAACAGCTGACGTATTTCCAAATTGATTGATACTTACAATACCAGAGCAGTCGCCAATATGTCACCGACTGTGCCGTTAAATACAGCCTATAGTAACATAATCTTGCGCAGATCCATAAGAAACAAGTCCATTAGAGACCAGTTCCATAAGCACAAAAAAGTCTGATTGAACTTTTCTTTCGATTAGCTGAAAGACAGTTCTGTTTTCGCCTTTTTAGAAGCCCAACACTAACAATTACTCTTGGCGGGAAGGGCGGTACATATTTATTTGTCAGCGAAATCGCACTCGCCCATTAGGGCTCGGGAAATCGTAAGCACGCAATAAGGACTCTTTGAAACTTCTTACTGTGCTCATGAGTGCCTGACGTCATGTTTATGTAACATTATAATACGTATATCAGTTACGTATACATTTTCTGTGTTCTGTAGCTTATCGACTGTTCACACGAAAATGATTTGCAGATTTATGATAATAGATCGTGTAATTTTATTGCGGTATTTCGTTTCAAAGAAATGGAAGGTAATTGTGGAAGTTCATAGTAAGTATTATAAAACTATATATGGAGGTTACACATAATGTCATATAAATTTTTGGAAATGTTTTTTTGTCTTTTCGTTTATTTATTTGTTTACACTTACTTGTCAACCTCAAGGATTATATTGTGATAAACAATGTGTTTGCTCACCAATCATGCAAAACCATCGGAATCAGTTTTATTAGGACTGGGATAGTTTTAAAGTACAGGTTTAGACTGTATACAAATACAGTCACATTTTGAACAAGGTTAATCAATTAGAACCTGAGATACAGTTTGACCTCACTATCGTTATAAACTTGCGAGATGGTTGTGTTTTTTCACTCATGCGGTGACAAACTCGCAGACCGGATTCCTATATTGTCATAAAGTTTAAACTTATAAGTTTGTCGAAGTAATGTTTTGAATAATAGGAACTTGGAGGAGGTTTATATAAAGGAAGATATAGGTAGAATAATACGATGCGTTTACTAGTGAGAGGCTAGCATTGGTAAACAGTATATGGATTAAATGCAGAACGTGTTTCAAATTTCACATACCTACGGTAAATCCTTTGTAAGTAAAATAATAATGAAAATGTTTACTACTGAGAAAATGAAATGACCAGAATATGAAATGTAAATGTTTTTCTTAAGAATATTTTCCAATAACAACCTAAGTAAACCAATAATTTAAGTATGTTATTCTTATATTATTCTTAGTTGACGACCCGAATGTCGCCGTGGTAAACGTGCGGTCTGCCGTGTGGAGGGTCCTGGGTTCGATTCCCGACGGGGCAGAAATTTGAATGAATGAATGAATTTTGATTTCTGTGCCTAGTCTGGGTGTTTGTTTCTGTGTGTGACCATGGCACCCACGACACAGGTTAAATCCTGTTGTGGGGCTTTGAGTGTGGAACGTTATTTATTTATTATTACATTTAGGTAAACTAAACATTAAGTTACCTATAATCTTTACCAGAATGTCTATTTCAGAATTGGATTTCATTAAACAAGTATCTGAGCAGACAATAGTAAATTAGTCTAATATGTGTACCAAACTAATTATTGAACGTAATTTGAATTACCACACTTCTCAATCACATCTCTTGAGACATAATTATACATACTTGTACATACAGTTTAGTAAACGGTATAAAAGAGAATATGTATCATATTATATTATATATAATACTTTGAAATTTAGTCCGTGTCGTGGGTGAACTTAGAATACTAACCCCTGTTCCATGAGTATCACGGTGTCGTAAGAGGCGATGGAACCCGACAACCGCTCTGTGGTAAAATACTCTCGTCAGACCTAACTGGTTGACTATCCCCCCCAGGTCGGGTTCAACTGTCTAATACCTTCGTACATATTTAGATGTGTCTGAGAGCTAGGTATCTAATCTTTCCTACCTTCCGAATCAACCACTGAGTCGCAAAACATCACATTATATTGATGTCACAAGCGTGATCCGGTGGGGTTCAGTGGTCCACGTGCGATGGGGTCGCAACCTCGCATTGTTTTAATCTACAAAAATGTATAAAAAAGAACATATGCAATAAAATAGTATCTTTACACGTCTATTCCTTTGCGGGTAAAATAAATGTTTTCATAAGATTGTCGAGGCGGCCGACCATAGCGTTAGTAACATTATGGCTACGGCGTAGCGTCCAGTCCACATCCGTAGCCTGTGGCGCATTCGTAAAATAGTCGACCGGATCTATTCCAGCTTCACATTAAATAATTCGGTACACGGCTATAGATTTAAATTGTTGGCACTATGAAATATTGTTTTCTTTATACATCCAATACGGATTTCCTGGTATAACTGTAGTTCATTTAGCTGCATCCTGTAAGTGTGATATCAGTCACAATTTTTTGCAGGGTTTCACGTTAGGACGCTTCGGCTGCACAGCGGTACAACCTCAGCCGCATTACTAAAACAACATAATAAGTACGGTTGTGTTGCTTGACAGTATTGCTATTGGAACTTTATGGGCTAAAAAAATTGGTTTGAATGTCGTAAATCACGTTTACATCAGTTGATTCGTTCAAATGACATACATAAAACTCACGCCCGTCTCCCATTGGGGTAGGCAGAGACCTATAGTGATATCCTAACTGTTAATATTTTAAATGCGACGATGTTTTGATGTTTGTATGCAGACCAAGTCCAACTTTAATAGTGTGACAATAACACTTTCAGTGTTTTATCAAAAGCTGGCGCTGTTTAAGCACGTCATATTTATTAATATAATACAGGGTTTTTTAAATCTAACAACACGTGGATAAACTTGCCAGTCTCAAGTTATCGCATAAATATATTAAACAAAACATTAATAATTTTTAATTTATAATCAACATAAGAGCTTAAAGTAACTATAACATTTTTATTCAAATGCGGAAATTAGGGCTTAGCCTGAAGGTTTTTAAAAACTCAAAAGGTTTGGTCTTTTTCAGTCATCTAATATGACCTGGAAAATCGAGAAGCTGATTAGCATGACAGAAAAGCTTGCGTTCGTGGCCTTCTGCATCTTTTTTAACGACATTATGAACAAACTCCATTCGCTGGTCCTGATGGATTTCCCTCCAATACTAATATGACAAACTTCAGGAATACATTCGGCATTCTAGCTTATACAACTTGGAAATTTAAGGCACTTCAACCATCAGATCCATGTTACTTCGGTTAAACTTGAACAACATACACTCATCTAGACCTTAGTTGCTTAGACCCTCTAATAAATGAAAGTAAACCCTTGTCTAGACGGTAATTGATCGATGACAACAAACTTTTTACGGTTCTCTTTGTAGCTGGCTTGCTACAACGTGACTTCGCCAAAAGGTAAAATTATTCAATAACGTTTTCTGCCCGTAAATAAGCCATTTACGGATGAAGAACCAACTGCAAGTAACATTCGAAGTTGCTATAACCTCATTACTCGTTAAAGTTACATTTGCGCTGCGCCGTTTGAAAATAAAAAATGTCTGTTGCAAACTCGAGAGAGATTCGCTGCGCTTAGCCCGTTAGGCGTTATTACGTTACCGGACACTTTGTGTAGCAAGACTTTTTAATCATTTTATATTTTCATAAAAATACTCTATTAATATTCGAGTCTACGTACATTGTTAAAAAGATTTTTATTGTGAGCGAAACGTCTACATAGGGCTAGGTCTTAAGCATAACATAGTCTATAACTATTTACTAAGGCTCAGTTATACGCCTTAAATTACCTTAGCATACCTTGGGAATAACCCTAAAGTCTGATTTACTATGCGATATGAATGTTTACAATCTACAACCTAGTGTTTCGTAACGATACATTGTTATTGCAAACATCTTAAGCATTGCGTCATGTACTTTTAAAAAATTAGAATATGATTGCCTTATGCGATAAGATAATAAGTATTAATTAATTTTCGAACACTTCACGTATGTGTCGTCTTCTTCTATTCAAACTTCTGTTTCGCAATCGAATCGTAATCGAAGCTATAATTATCTGCATAGCAGACCCTCATCTCTGCTTACGTGCATTCTGGTTAGCAGACATCAGTTATGCCACTCTAAGAGTCTGGTTGGTGAAAGAAAGAAATTATAGCAACAATACCAAGAGGGATTATAGTAATAAAATAAAATATTTATATAAATTACGAATACAAAATACATACTAAAATTTTCGAACTATTAGAAATTCAATGGATTTAACAATAGATTTTCTTCTATTGTCGTGACGAAGCATGCAGTGTGATAGTTCTTCATAATGGTATCAAAGGCATGTTATATTTTTTTGTTTATTACAATTTCTTTTTAATGAAGCAAAAAAATCCACTTTAATCTCTAATCGATAAATGACTCTGCCACCATCAACTATTACTTTTATCGTTTACCATTCTGTACCAAAACTAAAACATGTTCAAACAGAACAAACCATAGGTACACATTGAACAAATACTTTCTTATTATAGCCGCAAGGTATTCGACTTAATTTGATACGTGCGTTCGGTAACTTAAAGCGATTGAACAGGTACAGTATGTGATCAAGTCAACGTCAAAAACGCTGCAATCTATCGTTAATTTCCCCCGAGGTTACCTGCCGCCACAATAGTGAAACTATATTATTGTTACTCAGTCGCAGGCTACTTACAACGTATTTCGGTACGTTATTATCATAGGGTAGGCTGATTTAAGATTCTCTGGGCTATTTTTTTATCTTTACATACTATATTTACGACGCGTATGGTGCATATCGTACGATATTGTAATTAACATTCTCCTAACGTGCTAGTATACCCGTAGGTGCTTTAGCTATGAGTACGAAGCTTAAGTTATTAATTTATTAAACTTTATCTACTAAAGAAGTAGAAACAACCGAGTTCTTATTTTAATAAAATCTGACTTTCTAGGGCAAATTCTAATGCGTACAGTTACATGCTTCACAAGGTAATAAAACAACAAATTCTATTCCCTCGGGCAACTCCGCCACGGGTGAACGTTGTTAATGTAATTATCCTCTACATTTTTTTATTCAAAAATATGTTTAATGACTCTCTACCTACTGAAATGTTACTCCATGGAGGTGTTTAAAATGAACCACATATTTAGATTGACATCCGCTGAGCTTCGAATAGGAACGTAAATAATTAAACGTGTCCAATAGGCCTGAAATCTGAATTGTTAAATACATGTCAAATTCCAAAAGCAAAAAAGCTTTATGGAGGTTTGAAGTATTTTAAAATACTTAGTCAGTTCCTCAATAATAGAGTTTTAAAATAGCATTTTTGTTGGTTCAAAGCTGACTTTGTAATTTTTGGTTTTAATGAATATTTAACAGTATAATGAGAGATAACTTAGTTGCTCGTATTTGGCTTTGAGCTCCGGTTAGTCTTGATTCAAATACAAGCATACGCTAATAATTTTTAGAAGTACTTTTTTATATAAGAGAATTTACTAATTTAAAATACTTTATTTTGTCATAAAAGTGATATAAACTGTCAAGAGTAGCCAAAATCAGATTAAAAATGTTAATGTAAGCACCAAAGGAATAATGTTACGAGTACAATTTACTCCCTTGTTTGATTCACGGTCAAGTGCTTCTAACTGTCCTACCACGAAAGATTAGCGAAGAGTAAACTGAGCAAGAGATTCGAATACATATTCATAGTTGAGATTGTTTTATCGCTGGGCTATGAGTGAGTGTAAGACGGCTTTGATACATAAAAGAGGGTCGAAATTTTTTATAGATAGCTTCCATCATTGAGACGATAAATGAAGAAACAGTTCTAGCCGATAATGTGAACTCTCGTTTTGTTTTATAAAACAAAACAGCAATACAACTTGACATATACGTCAAGTTGCTGTTGGCCTCATTGGTGAGACCCGTATCGAGGTCGGGTCAAACATGAGGTATTTAGGACTCGTCCTCGATAGCCGCTGGAACTTCAGGCATCACTTTGAGCGCTTGGCTCCCCGGTTGATGGGAGCAGCTGCGGCTTTAAAGCGGCTGCTGTCCAACTTAGGGGGGCCTAATGCGAGTAGTCGCCGCCTCTATATGGGCGTGGTGCGATCCATGGCCTTATACGGTGCACCCGTGTGGGTAGAGGCCCTGACACAAAAAACCATCGCTCTCCTTCGAAGACCTCAGAGAGCGATGGCCGTCGGGGTCATACGCGGATATCGCACCATCTCGTACGAGGCGGCGTGCGTTCTGGCAGGGTCTGCTCCCTGGGATCTGGAGGCCG
>DWKW01000678.1:0-15174 GCA_018250115.1 Doberes anticus
TTATTATGTATAGCTATTACCCGCGGCTTTGCTCGCGCACGTAATATTATATATAAAACTTTGTCAAAGTACCTCCTGGAGAGTTCCTTCATGTGCTGGGCCTAGCCCTAGTTGGAAAACCTAAATCACGATGTAGATCTACGTTACGCATGTACCAAGGTGCATTGGAGGCGTAACGCATGAAGCGATTTTGTATGACTTGGAGAGGTGACTTGTAACTTGGAGGTTGGTATGGTTAAAGACGACACTCGCGTATATCATAGTTGGTCCTACACAGGCCAAGTAGAGATGTAGCTTATACCAAAGTTCCATCTTACTAGTCCTGCCTATCAGGGGGTAGACCTGATAGGCAGGACTACCGAGAACGAATGCGGCCCTGTTTCTAACTATGCAGATGTGTTGTCTGAAAGTTAGTATTTCGTTTAACGTCATTCCGACATACTTTGCATGGTTGGCCCAGGGAATGGGCTTGCCAATGAAATTGTACAATTCTAAGGTTTTATCACGGCGTTTGATCCTTCACACCTTAGAGTGAAAGGGGACTGCCGTGCTTTTCTCAGGGTTGATTTCGATCCTCCATTTCCTGATCCAAGATCCCAAGGCGTTGGCTGCGTATAGGAGTCTGCGGACCGTGATATCGAGTCTGAGCGTAGAAGAATAAAGTGCGGTATCGCCCGCGAAAAGGGCTACCACTACGGAATCATGCTTGGGCATGTCGCTGGCGTAAAGTGAGTAGAGCAAGGGAGATAGAATCAAGCCCTAGGGGACTCCGGCTCTGATGGGTTGAGGGGGAGTACGCGCGCGTTACCGCTCGGCTTATATAGACGAGGGCGCGGCGCGGCGCGAACATATTCCATCGCGGACACTTTTATAGATCTATAAAAAAGGTATATCTTTCATCTAAAGTCACTCCGAGATACTATTGCATAGTCGGCCCAAGGAATGGGCATGCACACCAAGCATTGTTTTGTTACATCTCAAGGGCAGCGCCTTCGGTGAGAGCTCCAAGGCGGCTTGACTTTTTCCAACAGTTGTAACAATTATCGTTATATTCCAACCAGTTTACACAAAACCTTGATAAATTATATATCTAAACCTTCCTCATGAATCACTCTATCTGTTGGTAAAAACCGGATGTAAATCCGTACAGTAGTTTTTGAGTTTATCGCGCACAGACACATAGACAGACGGACGCGGTGGAGGACTATGTTTCATAATATATAGTGATATAAATGTCTACAGTGGTTTGTACAGCAGAAAAAACAAATAAACTCCATAAATTGCTTTTTAAGTCATTGTCAGTTCGAAGACTCTTTATTTATCAACTTTTCATCGGCTATTGGAATAGATTAGGTTTGTTACGTAAAATTATTATAACAGAGCATGGGCGACCGAACTTTGAGAGTTATTATGAGTGCTCAAAATTAAAAAGAAAACTGGCACGACGGACTATGAATTCAGTCGGATTCCAACAAGAGGACCGAGGACTAAGACCAAATGCCTCCTGTCAAGTATCTTTTGCCTATCGCCCTTCAAACCGAAACAGCACTTCTCACACTGCTGCTTTACTGCAGAAAGAGGCGCAACGGTGGTGCACCGCAGGCGAGGTTTCGACATAAGATTGTAAGACCACCATCAAGATCAGTCCAGTAAAACTAGATATAAATCATATTATACACGAGATGTCAATTGAATATAATTTGTTGTTTTTTCGCTGATTTAAGGCGAGTAGATCGCGGGCGGTAGTCTAATTCTCGATTTTAATACTATTAAATTCGTTCATTACATAAACCTTATTAATTAGACCAGAAGATACGCACACTTATTTCTGAGAATTTGAAAGGAAAAACCAATTATCTGTCTCGCTACTTCCCAGTTTTCTTTCGCTATTCCAAATAAGAAAATTGAACATGGTAACATCCTCATACTGTCATCCTGAATTTTTATGCTTTTTCATGTTTAAATGTTTTGAAGGAATGTAGAAAATTACTAAAGGTTTTAGTAAGGTAGGGTATGAAAAATAGGTACAAATTACTAAAACGAACAGTTAAAACATAGATCGCATCTATCATAAGTATCACTGGGAATTTAATCATTACCATTGTTGTTCTTAGTAGGTTCCTTATTCCTTACCAAAACTCACGCAAAACACTGCAGACACAAACACAACATAGTTTAAAAATGTTCCATTGTTTACATGAGCATGACTCTTGTTAGTGTGTGAAGATAAAAATTAAGTAGAACATGCAAACTAAACGTAGATTAGTATCAACGTCTCAGAAATGTATTGTTTAAATTTTTTAAATATTGAAAATTACAAAACATACCTAAACTTCCTAAGACGTAAAATATTTACAAAGACATTAGATCTATCCAGTGCTTAAGACGTTTTCAACAAGATTTTTAGAAACAATTCACACTAAACAAATCGAATGGTCTCGTCTATCACCAAAATCATAAAACACTACAAATAACTAAAACGGTAATCTATTTCACCTCTACAGATTCCTTGGTTAGTCGCCAACTAGTAATGTTATTCAAACCTATAATTCCTATCTACTATCAGGGCAAACTAATCAAAGGCCGTTCTGCATTAATTTATACAAAGTAATACGTACATCATATAATATCACACACTCATATTACACATTATTGATAACTAGTTCCGTTCGATCATATCAAACATAACCTCAAAATACCAATGGTGTACCTTATTCACATTTTGTTTATTTTGTCGATATCTGCACTTACAATAGAGATCATTGCGTCGAACCCCTTTCTATCTATTTTGAACACTTCACACACACACACGTACATTTGCAACGCGCATAATGCATATAGCGTTAGCGGATAGTTTCGCGTGCGAAATATAGTCGTACTGAATCGTAACACAGCTTCTTAATTCACTAGGTGAGCGCGAGGTCGTTGTATAATATGACCACTGGGGTAGCAATTGATGAACCCACTGTTTTGTCAGAAAAGACCGCCATGCCCAATTAGTACAATTTACAATCGCACACAATGTACTACCAACATATGCGCTGACGGCATCGGAACAAGTTGGTCGCGTTCACGTTATGATTCTCTCTCGTGCCGCTGGTGCCGCTGCGTTCGCGCATGAATATGAGTCTTACACGCACACACGTGTACCCATATTCGAAGCGGGGCACACTACATTACGTATTAATACGTATATAATATGTGTTTGTGTGACGCGACCTACGGGTTCCATCGGTAGTACGCGCACAACACAGCTGATAATTTTTGTCGGTTATCAGTTAAATCCTACAATGATTTGAATGTGTTGTTGACTATTTTATAGCTTACAGTAAAAAGATAGTAGCTAATATACCTATTACAGTTTTTGGCAGTATGAAAATTCCAATTGTACCTTTGTACAAAAAATATTGCGCCATAAAATATGAATTGTAATAAAAGGGATTCCACCCAAGAAATTCATAAAAAATCAATTGAGATTAATAAAGTAGCAGATACTATTTGGCAGATTCATCAGATTTGTAAAACCAACTTCTGGCTCCATCATCAACTCACTGGTCAAAAAAAATCCAACTGTCGAAAATGAGATATGAGATGAGGCTATCGTTTTTAGTTGAGTTGAGTTGATTATGTCGTGCAATTGAACTATTAATGAAGCTTACCATCCGGCTCCAGGACATGACCTACTGTTATAACTGCCGTAAAGCAGCAGTGTGAGCACAGGAATGCCGGCTTAGTCCTTGTAGTAGCAACACATCCACATACAACCTCAGATAGGACTTCGGGACTTTACTACTCCTTTAATACAAAAAAGTTACAATGCATGCTTTGCCATACCTGACTAAAGTGTACGTTTCTTTTAGCTCTATCAGAAGCCAGCAAACGCTCAGAACATACGTTTAATAAGTGGACGAGCTTGAGTGTGAAATGTTAACTTCAGCATAATTATTAAGGTTTTGAGTATATAATTTAATAACTTTAGTTGGTTCTTGCAGTAAAACATCTATATTTATGACAAACACATGTAAATTAGATAAATACTGTTCTTCTTCTATTATGAAAAGTTTGAATTTTATTAAGAACTTCTATTTATCGATACAAATGGGTCATTTATGTCCGCAAGGTGTTTGCAAAGTTATAAAAAACTAATGCATGCCGTTACTGCATAAAATTGCAGTATGCTCCAATAGGTACCTACTAGGTGAGCCAATTACCTGTTGAATATGTGTGAAATTTTTAGAACTAAAGAAATTCGCTTTAATTATCTAATGCACTTATCTATACCTACTCAACGTACAGAGATACGATGAAAAACTACAATAAAATATATTCCAAATATTTGTCTCGGTACGAGAATCACCAGATTAATTTCTCAAAATAAATGTGATGCTATTTTTTGTGACAATTCATAGCATATATACCTACAGCATAATTTATTGTACATATGTATATATAAAAAAAAATTGACGAATTTTTAACGTCCGTATAAATCTACTGCAATATCTTACGGTATGTTATATGACTGTCTTCTATAATTAGCTGTCTCACAACGGCTATATTATTTATGGCAGTGTTTTTCAGTCTTTTTGATTTCGCGACCCCTTTACAGGTTGAAAAATTCTGGCGAACCCTTTTTGTCATAGAAAGACAAAGAAATAATAAAATTTAAAAAAAATAGTGTCAGAACCTTGCCTTTTTCTTTCAGTCGGCGACCCCCCGATTAAGGCTTCGCACTAAGGCTGATAATATGTCCACGCTGGAATTCTAAATACCATCGTTCTACCTAAGAACATTGTGCTTCATCATGGAATATTGAAATCATCTCCTCGAAACATTGAAGTCGTGTTAATCCTCTTCGAAAGTTGTAGAAAATTATTACACGAACATTTTCCGTAGAGAAATTCATTTTGAAAGCGACTATACATATGTATTTGGTTTCACTAATCCTAGATGTGTCTCTTGTTTTTAACTTCTTAATTTAAACATATTCAAATGCTATATGGTTCTTTATTCAAATGTAGCATTAAAAATTTAATCCACAAATCAAAAGGCACACTATGGCAAATCTGAAATCTAACTTGTAATACGATGGTCTCGTTGCCTTCCTTAGTGTTTTAGTGTAAGTCTGCCTACCACAAAATTCAAGTAGTAGTAAAACTCTATTCGAAGTTGGTTATAATATGGCCTACAACTACAAGTATGTCTGTCGTTTGTAAGTATGCGAGTGAAAATTATGAATTAAACGATTTCCGGGTAAGTGCTCACTGTCAGCGAAAGTGTTAAGTGCTTACTACTTCATTTAAGAAAAAGGTGTTAAATCTAATCATAGAAAAACGAAGAATTATTATTAATACTACTTACTCATTTTATTATTCGTACCTAATTAAAAAGTTATTACGCCTATATTGTACGCTAAAAACACAGTTTGTCTACGGTCTGACCAAACAGGTAACTCCGACGATCGGTGCGAAAATGAGTTTCGGTGCGGCCGAAAGTTTCGGCTCATATTTGGCCGAAACCGAAACTGAGACCGAAACCGAACCTTCGGTCGGTCATTAGTTACAATATTTTAAAATGTCTTGTACCTTTTTTCTGTGCTGCAATAAGAGCCGTCTGCATTCCAAGTAAGGCCTGAGCTCTAACGGTAATAACGAATCGACTTTGGACTTAGATATTCAGTCCTATTTGAAGTTAGATGTGGATGTCCACGGGCTACAGTCATCACCTAAAATCTTGTGACCTGCATGCTCCTTTGCCACTATCTGGTCTGGTCAAGAGGAATAACAACTTAGTCCTCAGCAGTAGCAACGCATCGTCCCACAACCTCAGATGGACTTTCGGTCCTATTTGATGTTTGTTGAGGATGTTCATGGGCTTCAGTAACTACTTAACAGCAGATGGCCTGCATGCTCGTTTGCTATTCCGTTAATATAACAAAACATAGACACGATATTTTATATATTTATCGATGTTT
The DNA here is from genome assembly GCA_018250115.1 of Doberes anticus. Taxonomy (NCBI): domain Eukaryota; kingdom Metazoa; phylum Arthropoda; class Insecta; order Lepidoptera; family Hesperiidae; genus Doberes; species Doberes anticus. Next base: position 5,972 of record DWKW01000678.1, read on the forward strand.
ATATATTGCTAATTCTATCCGGTCTATTAAATTAAGATACAAAAAAAAAGTCTTGCATTATGACAACAAAACGCTGTGTAAAACACATTTAATATTTAAATTATCAAACGCTTAAGTGTGTTTATAGCCTCCATTAAAACGGCTAACATCTAATGCTTCATTCATATCCTAATTTGCAACACTTAAATAAATAATGTTTATGTATATTAAAATAGTTAACAACGGCTAAATCTATATGCAACGTTTTAATAATTAGACTTAATCTTAATTTAAAGATTATTTAATCTTTTTAATTAAAGCTTTAATCTTTCCGCATAATTAAAAATATTGTTTTTTTTATAATTTCCTTCAATTTTGTTTGGTTTCCTTAGTATTTTCAAAATGTATTTACTAACTTTACAATAACTTTGTGTTTCTCAGTAGTTTCGGTAAGCTTCAGATGGACATGAGTTTTAATTTGCTTTAAAATGCATTTGAATTACACGAACAAAATCTGAAAGTAATTTTAATCGAACAATCATAAAAGATTAAGATATAGTCGTAGACATGTGGCGCAACTCTATTAAGCTCCATCTGCCTATGTACGATTAGTGCTTAAGTAACCAGCCAGCAATCTCATTTTATTGGAAATTGCGTAACCGGCTTCTTGTTGTCATGTGCCAATTTTCACCTTTGACGGATGAACAAGTCTTTTGTCGGTGAGTCGGCAGCGTTGCGACGGCATCGATTATAAGTAAAATTAGAATAACTGGACGTTTGCCCGCTGCGCGAGCAGCAAATAGTACTAGGGCATGCGACCAATCGTAATAGCCACGAATACATGCAATGTTGTGAATACAGACACACTTCGATATTTTTTTTACTTCTATCTTCTATTTTCCTTAGGAACTAAAAAAGAAGACTTTGAAAGTACAACAATATTGGTACCTGTCCAATGAGTTAAAAAAACGCGATGTGTAAAAAAACTTTGCTGTTTTAAGAGCAAAAAAAAACATCCTACATTCATCGTGGATTACTCATTAAATTTAGTTACATTTTAGGTTATTTAAATAGTTTTTAAACACATTTAAAGAATATCGTAAGAACTAAGTAAAAATTTATTATTTATTAAATTATTTATTATTATTATTATTTATTATTAAAACGTATGCCCTTTAAATCTGAGATAAAAATACTGCGACTGCTTCACTTCACTTAACACTCTAAGCTAGAACCTTTAAAAAGTCGAATAATAATAATTGACTAAAATCCACTATTAGTTTTCCCAAATTGCCTATTAACTACTAACTTAACAATTTTTAATTTACACACATTTATTTCATGTTAATAACGACTGTCCGCTAAAGAACGTCTCGATGGTTAGTAATATCGCCTTGATTGTTTACATAAATTACGGAATTAGTTATGGAAAAAATTCCAGCATTCACGTCTCTTTATATTTTCATCCACCGCAAAGCAAGTCATAACAATTAATTATAAAAAGATGTATAAAATGTTATTTGTTATACATCTCAATAAATAAACACAACGTTCATATTTATACATTTTAAGCACGTATTTCTTAAGACAGCGTTACGCTCGAATCAATGAGGAAAATCAACGCGAAAAGCGTGTGACGTAACGATAAGTTTTATACGCAATGGTACCAAGCCTAAATGCTTTTGGGGAAAATGAAATGAATGAATTAGGCGTCATTCATAAAACGTTACAATATGACGCAAATTCAGTCCGTGAGCTTTTCGAAAGAGATGGTATTTCTAAATGTCATTTAGTACAAAACAAAAACTAGAGGCTCAAAGTTTAAGAAAATTCTATAATGATTTTAATTATTAACCGTAAATTGACCTTTTAGCATATTATTAAATAATATGTCATTATATCAAAATTAATTCTAATTCGTTAGGTTAATAACTTATCATAATTAATATTGCGTATATATCATTTTTTTGTAATTATATAATTCTTTGTAATCGCGAGTGACAACTGAGCAATACAATCGGGGTGCGATGAGACCACATGAGATACAATCATGAGTGACAGTTTGAAGTAACGTAAAGCGGAAAGCACGCTTTACTGCCGCTCTCGACTAATTATGTACATTGTTATTAACATATGTAATTAATATTAAATTTCATATTCGATATTCATATTTAACCACAGAAAATATAAATAAACATAGAAAACGTTATGGAAAAACAAAGGACCATGGTAACTTCACGAGTTCAGGATTAGCTAGCAAATTGATTGTTAAATTCCAAAGTAAAATCCTGGACAGATGCACCGTAACGTGAATAATTATTTAAGAATTGTAATACGAGTGAGACACTACAATCACATCAAAGCATACATTCGGGGTGAGTTTGAGCCACGCTATAGATGTCCGCGAGTGACGATGGACACAATCAATGCGGAAACGGACCGCTGCGCCGAATGGGAGCGGGATGCGGCGGGACGCACGCCGCGCCGCGCCGTCACCGCTGCATTTGTCTCCGAGCCACATGCACACCCAATTCCACATTTAAAATTAGTCTATTTACCTCTCGCAATAAATATAGTAATAGGCAAGGATTTCAGCACTAATATTTGCATTCATTGAAACTCGGAAAAAGATCAATCAATATTGTGAAATTATCAGTCGGGAGTAGAATGAGTGACCGCTAGCCGCTTGTTATGGTCGCTGGCGGACTCTGCGGAGGACGAGTCTAGTATTCGGTCCGTTTGTTATTATCATTTAACCTAAATGTGTCAAGTACAGATCGTATTATTTGTAAAATAGAAAACATACGAAACGTTATAAGTTTTGTATGTTTTGTGTTCTTACCAATTGACAAAAATAAAAACCAATGTTTCAAAGCTAGCAAAACTGTGAAGTAGAATTATTTTTAACTGAAAAAACTTACCTGAATATGTATGTCATTTAAAAAAAAATGCAACTTTATACAAAAAAAATCTATAGATACATCTATTTATAATAATTTTGAGTATCTTAACTATGGTTGTTGACAAAATGTCATTTTTATGGCTTCAATTATGTTTGTAGCGCATCCCCGGCCTGTTGAAATTTGTATGCAATCTCAACGGGTGTTAACCAGTAATCGCCAGAGAGCGGAGAGCATGCAGTGATATCAATTCAATTGATTATCATTGATTATCTTGATATTATCATTGATTACTAAATCAGTAGTAAACGAACGTGCAGTCCTGATGTAAAGTCATTGCGGCCCAGACCATCAACAACCAACCTCAAATAAGACCAAAGCCCTACCCGAGGTCATACGTGCATGCGTTGTTACTTGATGATTAAGTTATGGTCCCTCTTATAATACCATAACCCAATAGTGTGACCATTGCAGCTTGCTGGTGACGCCATAGGAAGGCTTCGGACACCGGGCTCTACCTGGAAATGAAGGGAGTTAATAACAAAGAAATATGAACTTGTAATCCCTAAGTGTGGCGTTGTATGCTCCAAGCAATCCCCAATTATGGTGAGAGACGTAATACATGTAGTCTTGCGACACTATATTGTAAAACTCAGGATCAGTTATTATGTGAGTATTTATAAAGCACTAATTTAAAACCTATCCCAACTCAATGAATCTTAAACTCGTATTAACTTCTGACATTTAAAGAAGATATCTATAGGCTTCAAAGGTCCAGTAAGGCGCTGAGGCAAACGAAAAAAATAATCTTACAAAAGTTTATGTTAGCAAATTTTTGAAATAAGCTACCAACTATTGGGACCAACAATCCCAACTTAATACATTTTTTTTGTTACAATTTGCTTAATAATATCAAATATTTAATACAGTCCTGCATATAATTTCTTTTAAATAAGAATTACAACAAAATAAGTAATTTCTTTGAGATGTAGATGTGGATAAGTCTGATCTTGGTCCTATTGTGTCTGGATATTTCGATCTATAAGTGTTGAGTGCATACTCATGCTATGAACAGCTATTTATGGGTCTCATTGGATCGCGAATGATTACGCAATACAAGTAATCGTCAGCAAGTTTTCAATATCTCTGTAACCCGTATAGTTATTATACATAAGCCGATATAGGAGATTGAAATTATTTTAAAATTTAATATTTTTTTTTTATCAAAAGCATGTTGAAACATATTATGTATATTGTATATTATAATATTGAAAGTTTCATTTTATCGTTTTTAACCAATTTTTACTAAAAAAAATATTAAATTTTCATTATCTACCTATATTTAGGCTACGTACGACATTAAAATGACGCGTACTTGGCAAGGAAAGCTTAGAAATAGTACAGAACGGATGCACGCAGACGACAACGACGCGGGCGTACGAAAGCTCTGCTCCGTACTAGCGATTCCGTTAGCGCAGGCTCGGGCGGGCGGCGGCGAGGCGGCGGCGGCGGGCGGGCCGTGGGAGGTACCGTTAGTGACGTCATATTTGTGACGTCGCAACCGTGACGTCAGGCAGCGCGATATAGCCACCAGCCTCGGCGGCGGCGGCCTCAGTATCGCACCGCCCGTCCGCCAGCGCGTACTTCCGCGCGCCCTTTCGCGATCGCTTAGACTGACTGACTGTGAGTGAGTGCGCGTGCAGTGAGTGGAATGTGCTCGGCCGCATGAGGATCCTGCTAAGCGAACTGGGACTGTCTGGCGCGTGCCGCAGCCTGACCCTGGAGCCGTGCGCCTCCTCTCTGGATCCCGCCAAGCAAGCGCCAGGTCAGCGCCCGCACGACGATACGCGTTCTTCTAGTTCTGTGTTTATTTTCGCTTTCGTTGTGTAGAACCTTTGGGTGTTGTAGACTCTGTGTGGAACTGTCGTGACGATGGCCATCGGCTAGAATGCGAGGTGCGTTACTGACGCCCTCCAGCCAACACTGCGGCCTTAGACAATTCCATAACACACGTACGTACCCTCCCTTTTTATTTCTTTTATTTAAGTTGTTTTTATTTTATTTTTACCATTTATAATTTATTTATTTACTTTTAATTACTTTTTAAGTTGTGTTCCAAAAGTTAATCGATAATTTTCACTTAAAACTGAAAATAGTATTTCGTAAAATAAATAATTTAACTGCATCTTATTATTAAAACAAATAATTTTTGGCGGGAAAACATTCAGAAGCGTTAGATAGATTTATTTCATTTTATTGGTATTATTATAAGTCACGAAACGCGGAAAAAGTGATGCGTTTAAATCTTTTGAATAGACGATTTACAGAATATGTTTGTTTTTTATGTAATGAAATTAAAGAAAGCTGTTTAAGAGATTAATTTAATTAAAACAACTAAAAAAAATCTATGTTATTTAAGAATAGAGAAACTTTTTGTGATAGTTTCCTTTATCATTGAAGTCTTAAGAAACGCCTATATCAAAGTTCCGTTTAATTAATTAGCATCACAGAATGTGTGAATTTGCATTCACCACTTGTGAGAATTGACATCTTTACCTCTACACAGCTGTTTTGGCATACGATAGAAGAAATATTTTGGTGATTGCAGAAATAATTTACCTTTTTAAATAAGTGACCGGAGAAAGTTTTGGTACGAAAACTGCAACTTCTATGTACGTGCTATAAACATAAAACTTTGGTTACCATGTAATTGGTTAAATGAAACGAGTGTGAAATTAATAAATACCTGCTATGACATTACTTAACTACTGTAATACCAAATAAATTCGTATTTTAGCTATAAAGAAAGTTAACAGAGCAATAAATTGATACATCTCTGACCATAAAGAACACAATTCCAAGTATTGTTAATAACTAAAGCGGACTCAAACAAAGATTGATCGAAGAGGTTGCAGAGTTAATTTTGTTTTTGTTTTGCTCGGGGCGAGTTAGGTAACGCTTAGTATAATATGAGATGGTGTCGCGATCGCCTCCGGTGAGCCGATGGCCTCAGCCAAACTGCCTGCCACTTGCCCAATCGGTTGTCGCAACCGGCAGACGTTGCTTGCACCTGCCGAGATGTGCCTCTGCAAATTACCGATCATCGCAAAACATCATATTGTAACGTACTCCTTCTCTTCATACGTTCAACCCGATTCTAAAGTAATAACAAGCAGATACTAATTAAATACAAAGCCGTCTGTCTGTCTTTCAAAATACTAATAGAAGATTTACAGTAATATAAATGACAAAGGAGACATACCATATAATTCACGATAATAAATACGTTATTCTATCACGGAAAGATAATATTATAAATTCACCAACAACTTATTTATTTCTTCGATTTGGTAGATGGATGAATAAAGTAGTTACCAACAAGGCTCCCGCGATAGCCCACTTTCACTTTTAACAATAATGACATGTAATATCTACTAATTAGCAGAAAAATAAACTATTTACAACTAATTGTTATAAAATAAGATCAGAAATATCAAAAAATCGTACTATTAAAAAAAAACGCCAACAAGTTCTAATTTTATGCTCGCAAATATATATATGTGTATGGGGGCAATTTAATATTTGACTAGCAAAAAAGAAGAGCTTTCAACGTTATATTTTTAGATTTATTTTGCTATTAGACTTATTTATGACGATCGTATCCGAAATGGGCAAATAGTTGCTTTTAGAACGAAATATATTGAAAGTGAGGCAGTTTAACAGGCAGGTTATCATCTGCGAGCTTAAATGACGTCACGTGGCGTAAGCTCCCTTTACGTCACTATTACTCGCGCTCCATCCTTGAAGTAGCTGTTATATTTTATACAAATTACTAACTTTCACATGTGAGTTACAAATAATACGTTTCACATAAAAATAATAGAAAAGGATAAAGAGGAGATATAATCCGTGGGAATCCTAAGCGAATAAAAAGTATTTTATTTATTACTTCAGAGATTGGTAAATTTCTGGTTTTTTTTTTATGGCACAATTTCATCGAATACCTACATTAATTTCATTAAAAATCAATAAGCGAAATAAATCCATTCCGATGGATTCCGTCATTCTTTCTCCATAAAAATTTTATATCTTCCGGGTTGGAATGTCGAAAAATCCCTGCCTAATGCAACCTACTTAACAACCACCTTAAAACTACTTACTCAAAGAAGATTTCCGCCACATTTAAAATACCCACTAGTTTAAGTTTTGTGCTGTATGTCAGTCAGTCAGTATGTCACGATACTGTGTTATAAGTAAACATACTAATACAATGACTGATAAAGCTATAAAATTTAATTACTTAATGTGTTGTATGGGTATATCGAATTTAAGCATCGTAGATATTCCCTTTCTTATTTCATGTATTTTATTTAAACATTTGATAGAAAAACTAAACTTTTCGTGACTAACATTAGTAGGTACCTACATACTATTTTTAAAATTAAATTGACTTGATTTTCTTATAAACGTTTAATGTTAGTCCATTCTCAAAAGATCGTATTAAGTGTTTGCCAAGGATATACATAAAATATTAATTATTCTGCTACATTACTAAATTACTGTATAAGAAATAAATCCAGTATTCATTTCCTCAATGGAATAGGTATTATGATAAGAAATAGTCCATTATGCGTTTAAATCCATTCATTGATTTCAATTCTATTGCTTTCCGCGGCGGAATTACGTCACAGCGTCTAAAAATACGTGGGTGGTAGGCAGTAAGGGGGTGTCGTGGAGCGTCAAGCCGACAGTGGCGGCGGCCTCGGCCTCTGCAGCGAGCGCCCGTGACGTCACGCGCCGCGTTACGTCAGACATCGATCCGCGCCCCGCTTCAAGGACACCCTTGCTTACCCTAACGGCAGCAAACTTTCTTAAACTTGAAGCCCCGATGCCGCTGAAACTGAAAACTAAAACTACACGCTACGTAAAGCATACAGTCATTAAAACTTATTATTTTTACAATAAATTAAAATATGTAGCAAAGAAGCCGGCCACCTGTTTCTACTCCTGGGAGTGAGTCAGAATGCCTGCGTATTCTGCCTAAGGGTCCGGCCCTTCAAATAAATTCAAACCTAAAAATTTATTCAATTAATATTTATATTTGTTATTTCATACAAGGCTGCCATAACTTTAAAAGAACTCAACTACTTTTCCAGGCTGTAATTTTGGATTAATTAGTATAAGTTACATATTTATCTTCAACTCTCTGTTTTAATTATAATTAAATATGCGAAATTATGTACCTAATGCTCGTTCATATACTGCTTTTACTAAACGCACCTCCAAAATACGAATCTCGTTTAGACGAACATTAAACATGATTAATTGATTAACTTTAATTTATTCTTAAATGGCTAAATATTGCTCTCAAATACCTACGCATAGCTGCTACAAGACAGACACCAAGGTCGTCTGAATCTTTAGTCAACTAATTAAGAGTTATCTTGAATTTTACTTCTTGGAAAAATCTTTTAGAATGATCACTGCCTACAAACTAAAGAACAAACAGTTTTCGCAGTCAACTTGCAACCTAACTTGTGGCCTAACATGGTCGTTTGCGGCTGAAATCATTAAAAAAGTTTTTTTTTTAATCTTTTACCGATGAAGACAAAAACAGGCAAAGCAATTTAATACCTACCGATAAAAACTTTTATCGGTCCAAGCCTGCTCGAAATTACATTCACAGTTTATTCGCTGAAGCTCTACGAAAGTGAGAAACCTCACCACTTAGAATTATATCAACAGAGATAAAGATGAAACAAATGCGAGCTACGATGATACATTAAGAAATAGAAAAATGTAACAAAACAAAGTATTTAAATTGAACCGTACTTATGCATATTTTTTATTAAGGAAACATGGCGCCTGTCGTGCCGAATACTAATCGCGCGACACCCGTCTCGCATCTAACCAGTTTTGTCCAAATAGTAATCGACATTCATACATCCACAAAGATACTAGTTTAAAAAATATATGTATTTATATTATACTCGTAATTGCTATGGAATCTGTTAAAATTTTAACACTTGATGCTGGAGATTTCGCTTTACCGATTTGTTATCTTTTTGTATTTTATTTGAAAATAACTAAATTTATAACCGTATAAATATAGAATTTGAATATCGACGCTTTATATGAACAAGACTTCATATATGTATTTGATGGTAAAGTCCTATGTCGAAGGCTCACCTGTGCTGGCACCACCGCTGCGTAACCTATTGCCTAGTACCTATTTCTGCGGTACAGCAGTAATGTGATAACTGTGTTTCGGTTTGAGGGGTGTAGTTAGGCAGATGACACTGGATGGGAGGCATTCCAACGTAG
>DWKW01000679.1:0-15170 GCA_018250115.1 Doberes anticus
GCCTAGTGGTTAAGAATCTCGACCACCTTCTCAATCAAATTTGGGTTTGAGGTTCAAATCCTTGTCTCTCTAAATATTGAATCTTTTCCATTTTTTGACATTACATGTGTATTATCACTTGCTTTAACGGTGAAGGAATATATACTCGTAGTTAGGAAAATGCATGTCAGAGATTTCTCTATATAGTTCTTAAAGGCATGTGAAGTCCGCCAATCCGCTCGTGGTCATCGTGCTGGACTATTGCCTAAATCCTCTCAGAGATGAGACCCTTGCCCAGCAGTGGGACAATAATGGGTTGATGCCGATGATACTATTACAATCTACAGTATTGAAATACTTAATGGTGGTACAGACGTCGAGGACTAGCCTGCAGCGGTAATACCACAGCCTCTATTTCCATATTGTGACCACTGCTGTGTTTCGGCATGAAGAGTGTAGTTAGGCAGAGTACACAAGACATGATTGTGAGAACGGCTGCGTTTCGGTTTGAAGGGTGTGGTTAGGCAGAAGGCACCGGATAAGAGGCATTCCAACTTATTCCTCATAAGTAGCAACGCATCCACATACGACCTCATACAGGACTTTCGTCCTAGTAGAGGTTTGACGTGGATGTCCATGGGCTGCAGTGAACACTTAACATCAGGTGGTCTGCATGCTCGTTTGCTATTTTAAGACACTGGACTTGTCCTCGGGAGTAGAAACGCATCCATGTGTAATCTCAGATTTTCTCCCAATATTTACATGTGCCAGTGACTCAGGTTTTACGAGTGCGTCCTTTAGAGGTTAACGTTCTTAGCAGCTGCCCGTGACGCCAGCCCCTATCCACTACCCAGTGTCTGATTCTTCATTTGGTCTTTTTGTTATCTTGGGTTTTATCACTTTATTTAATTGATTTTCTCAACAGGATAACCGTTCTAGATCGTCACCTGTTAAACGATCATCGAATCGGCTTAGAGAACCTGCTAAAACTCGTCATGGCTAAAACGAAAGACGGCTTAGCCGAAGACAACACGGTACCCAATATGTACGGTATCAGACAACAGTATTACAAACCGCCCGCCGACGTCATTGAAGAAGGCGAGTTCATTATAGAAACTGTTACGCCAAAAATTAAAATACTAAAACATGCGGCAACGAACACTGAACTGAAAGGAACGGATATAGCTGACTTGCAGATCAATCTCCGGAATACAGAGGAAGAGGAAGATGGACTGGAATTAAACAGTGAAGACGATAAGAGGGATCTTTTGGCTAAAATGGAAACGTTGAACGAATGTATGTGCAAGTTCGTCGATTCGTCCAATGTTCTAAAGAAGGTGTTGACGCGGGAGTTTGATCAGAAGGGCAGCGCGAGGAGTGAAAGGCAGAACGATAAGCCTATGTTCGATTTGGCATTGGGAGAGTGAGTTTACACAGATTTGTTGGGATACGATGTAAACCAACTGTGGAAAGGTAGTCAGTGGCGTAGCCTTAGTGCTGTGAGGGTCAACGTTAGGGCAGGTTGCGAGGGGTGGTAGTCTTAGCCGAAAATCCGCACGTGGTCGCCGTGGTGGACTATGGTCAAAACCCTTACATCTCATTAACAAGATCTGTGCCCAGTAGTGGGACAATAATGGATTTATGATGAGATGGGGTATAGAAACAGTCGTGTAAAATATGTTGAATTCAAAGTCTTTTTATCAGTTTAATAATCGTTATATTATAAGACAACCACCGCAATGTCAACCACAAGGTCAGTGTACCTGTCTGCCGGTCGTAGGGTCCTGGGTTCGATACCCAACGGGGCAGAAATTTAATTGATGAATTTGAATTTCTTTACCTGGTGTGGTTGATTGAGTGTTTCTTTCTGTTTGTTCAAGGCACCCACGACACAGGGAATCCTAGTGTGTGGTTAAAAGTGTGAAGCGTCATTTATTTGTTTGTTCGACCGTGCAGTAAAACGTAATGATTTAAAAAAAAATGTATTATTATAGAGTGGCAAACGAGCATACAGGCCACCTGATGTTAAGTGGTCACTACAGTCCATGGACATCCATATCCAACCTTATGGTGTTAGAATCTTGAGAAGGCTCAGCAGAAGCTCAGCGTCGCACGAATGTTTGCCGTAAAGCAGCAGTATGAGAACTGCTGTGTACCAGTTTGAAGAAGTGTGTGGGTAGGCAGAAAACACTAGACAACTTAGCTTTCTAACTTAGTACACACGAGTAGCAACGCATCAACGTGCAACCTCAGATAGGACTAATGTCTTAGTTGGATTAGATGTGGATGGTCATGGACTGCAGTGACCACTTAACATCTGGTGGCCGGCCTGCATGCTCGTTTGCTATTTCATTACAAAAATATAAAAGCTTCGATCCAAGTCCTATCTCAAGTCGTACGTGGATGCATTGCTACTCCTGAGGACTAAGTTGGATTGCTGTAGGCCTATATCTGCTGTGAAGCAGCAGCAGTCAACGTTTAAAAAATTTCCAGCCAAGAGACACCAAGGAATTGGGAGAGATCCCACAGCGAAAAACTGGAAAGGACTAGATCTAAATATGGAGAAAGTAGGTGAGATTTTGTTTATTTATTTTGTACATACTAAATATTTGTACATACCGTATCACAGATTTTCAGCCAACGCGTTTATATAGCTTATCTATACATTCCCTTGCCGCTCTGCGAAACACAGCATATGTGAAAAATATATCAACTAAGGGACCCGAAGTCACTACTCCGTCGAGCATGGCGAGCGCTCGGACCAGAGGACTCTCACAAGGTCAAGTCCGCATACCGGCTCCGCAAATAAATGGTGGCATCGGTATACATATATATATAAACTGAAATTCTCATGAAAATTTGTTAAGAAGTGTTTGCGTAATTGGCCAACAAACATACGAATCAGTTCCTTAACTCCTGTTAAACGTAAAATCAGATCAGAAATCAGTTTTTGAACGTCTGTTAAACGACACATCGGTTTCAAAACCCCTGTGAACGTACTATCAGTTTTTGAACGACTGTTAAACGACACATCAGTTTATAATCTCCTGTTGAATGTATCATCAGTTTTTGAACGTTTCTTAAACGACACATCAGTTTATAAACGCCTGTTGAACGTAACATCAGTTTTTGAACGTCTGTTAAAAGACACATCTGTTTCTAAACGCCTTTAGAGCGTAATATCAGTTTAATAAACCTTACAGACTACAGCAATGCGTGGCCAGGTGCAGTCAATTTAACATTAAATACTATATCTTTTTTCAGAAGCGGCAGCGAGAAACTGAAACTACCTTCAGAGAGCTTTTACTTTTGATAATTTCTTAAGACTTTTTGAAATAAACAAATTGGATTTCTAAGTAATGAAGTATTTTATTGGCAATATAGCACTTATGCTGATCAGTCGAGTAGGTAGTATACATACTTATTTATATTAAATAGTACACATGTAAGAGCATGCGAGTGACAGCCTAATGGTTACGAATCTTGACAACCCCCTAGGTGTTGCGTAAAGTTTGTCTCGCGGTGTAATATTTGAATTTGAATTAGTTTGTGACGTTGATACTCCATAAATGGCTCAATAAATGAAAATTAAATTTGCCAAACACATAGACCATGAAGTATATTTTATTGAAGTAGACACAAAAAATGAATGAATGAATGGTAATCGTTAAAAAAACCATTATTACTGAATCAACGTTTACATTCTGCTCCATTTTTAATCATACATCTTTTGCAAATAATTTCCCTCGTTTGTTGTCTGTTATGCTTATAATGGCAACACATCATGTATAAACAGTCATCACACCTTTCTACGCATTTTTTATAACTGTGACAGCACTTATGTTTTTCAGAGGAATCACCGCTTGACATAATGAAATTATTTTGTTGACAACACGTTTGATCATTATTTGTCGTGATTTTTGGATTATCTTTTGTATTGCCGTCAAATGTGCCTGTTTTAACAACTGGCAATATTCTCGGACCACACCTCACCATTGGTCTGTTATCAATGTTACCTTTATCTCCTCGTTTCACGGTAGCAAACATTTTGTTAGCTTCTTCCATTGCGTCTTCCGATATGGTTTTCTCTTTTAGAGAACTTTTTAGTTCCTCCAGTTTCATTTGTGGTATTGACGAAGATTTATGTTTGATCAAATCTACGGACTTACGGAATTCGAAAATGGTATCTGGTTGACTTGAGTCTACGACTGTAAAATTATTTTCATTTCTGCAATGATGATCTATAGAACATCGGAATACCTTGCTCATGGTCAATTTCGGTTTCGTGTTCATATATTTAATATCGCCTTCAGTAGAAACTCCGATGTCTTTCAATATTAAAGTCCTACGACTGTCCTTTTGATTACTTACTTGCTTTTTGCTTTGAAATACGTTCAAAACTTCATTAAGTAACGACAAACCTTGAGTTACATCAGGCTGTGATGTTTGTACATTTTTTGTCAGTTTTCTGCCATCATAAACATTTGAGTGTTCTGTACTTTTAGTCAGGGTGCTGCCTTCGTCTGTCGAAGTGTAACTATGTTGACAAATTGGGCACGACTTAGATTTTCTTTCCTTTATTTCTGATATTTTATTATCATTCATACATTTTTGATTCAAACAAATCGAACATATGAATCTGTGTTGACTGTTAGTATGTTTCTTATCCCCATTCATGTTACTGATGCTCTGATTATTTTTATATGTGATAATGTCAATACAGAGCTTCTTGTAGGTATTGTTGTTAGATATCATATGAATTTACCGTTCCTGAAAAAAATCGCAATCTGAAACATCATCAGTTAAATATTTAATGAGTACAAATTGTTAAGTGAATTTAAAAGCATTATAAAAATACTGACTATATTATAAAGTAATCTGAAAGTAATGACATTACTGAAACCATAATAAATCAATGCATCTATATGAGTAATATGCGATCAACAGAGACAAGTTTTTGTTTTGACCATAGATGGACAGAGTAAGCCTAATGATTTGAAACGCGCGTTAAATATTTGTGTTCGTAAAATTAAGTACGTATGCCAAGTTGTGTCGCTAATAAAAGCGAGTAATTTTAAAATCATTCAGTCTCATATTGTTTATTAAACTGCGGCAGAAATAACAGAACGTAAAGGTCTGGCAGCAAATATTGACATGACTTAAAAATATTAGATAATGTCAAAAAGGAAATTGTATAAAAATTGTAAATAATAATGAAATAAATTCTAGTATATTTTCTTTTTTCGTGCTGAGATCTCTGAGATGTAAATCTATTGGTAATAAAAAAATTGAAGTGATAATAAAGTAGAACATTTTTCGATAAAGAAGATAACTAATGTATTGCTAGATATATACTATAGGACTATCGGAGTTAGATAAGTAAGAGAATATTAAAGACAAATACTAACATTGTGTGAAGGCATAAGGAACTTTGGACATCAAAATTTTCAAGTAAACAAACAAATCTGAAATTCTTTTACTTTGTGACTTACTAATGACGTTTTGAATTAAAGTAATGACGTTAAAAAAAATTAACGTAACATAACAAAAAAAAATATGATAAACAAGAAGAAATGAAAGCTTCTAGAGTCTTGAACGTGAGGACACGAGACGTCAGAGGCAATTTAAATGGAGTCTACGATTTGTACTCTAGCAGAGTTGTGAAGATCCAAAGAGATTACGTAGAATCTTGTCATAGAAGTACAAGGAATGCTCGTTGTCAATGCAATATTAGACGAGATTTAATGTGCACTTGTCGAAAGCTGGCGTCTCCAGAAAGAAAATACTTCTCGTTCCCAAAACAAGTGTACAGATACTCAGATTTTCGTAGTTTTACTGATATCGGTGTTGGCAGTATTAAAGCACTGCCGCGGAAAAGAATCAGAAAGATCTATTTACCCGAAACTATCGATAAAGCTGTGGGAAGTACTGATTTGTCGTCTTATATTATTAGTAAGTTGTCACTTGACTTTTTGTGAAGTAACGAATCGACTACTGTTAGTTTGCATGAACTGAATAACTAATGAATATTTCTAAAGCATACTATTAATGTTCGTAATATACCAAAACCACAAATGAGAAAAGCAAAAAGTAGCAGTGTGATTACTGCTGTGTTTTGGTTTGAAGGGTGTGATTAGGTAGAATACACCAGACAGGAGGCACGCCAACTTAGACCTCAGGAGTAACAATGCATACTGATCTCATATAGGACTTAAATATTTTTAAAAAAACTTAATTTCTTAAAATAATAATTTCAATAGGTCGATTAACATTATTTGGTAATAAAAGCAGATTAACTGCCTGTGTATTTTTTCATCTTAGGAAGAAGCAGGGGCCGCTGGCCAGCCAGCTATAACAAAAACAAAAAGACATCGAAATGTGTGGGCGGAGTTATAGAAGATGACAATGTATTTCTGGTAAATAGAAAGGTATCGCCAATCGTACAAAAGAAATCAGGAGTAACAAGTCCGATATGGTGGCCTTTGAAAGAACAAAACGATAATTCAAATTACTATAATGTACATAAACACACAACCAATATTCCTGTACAAGTTAATACAAACTATTTAAATCCCAAACTAGATTCAGTAGAACAGGCTACAAGTAGTGAATCTAAAACGAATCAAGCATCGAAACAAGTAAAAGCCGAAGTTACATTAATTAAGGAGATATTACCGAAAGTTGCCAACACTATAAAAACTGCAGTTGTCAATAATAACACAGATACCTGTAAAGATTTCTCATCAGATTCCTTCGTGCAACACGTTCACAATTTAGAGAAACCTAGTGAAGAAAAGCAGAGTAAAATTTCTGTTGATCCAATGGAAAATAAGATGAAAAGAGAGTACAGAAAAATGTTCACAAGTGAATCTAAAGACAAACCGAGCACAGATACGCCAATACCGGATTTCAAAAGTGCGTCCCTTTTAAAACGTAGATTCGAAGCGCTAAGACGTGGTTTGTGTAAAAAGGATTCTAAAAAAGAGAACGTCCTAATAATTAAACCTTCAAGTCGCGGCAGTGTGGCGAGTCGTAAAGATGTGTCTATAGCATCCGATCCACCTTCTTTGGAGGAACGATCGTATTCAAATACAAAAATGTACAGCCCATTTTCATCGAAAAATGATTATAAAGCTCAACAAAAAGTATCGCACAGAAAAAGCCCAAAAGTTAAAAATACCACAGATAATGTGCAATGTTCATCAGACTTGGTGGATAGCAAATACAAGGGTGTCCAAGGTATGTTTAAGTTATGGAGCAAAAAATTTGATTTGGAAGAGGAATACTGTAAAAGTTCAAAAAAAAATTCAAACGACGTCACTAAAAATCCAGAACAAATATTGAAGCCACCGCCGCAAGAGAGTCTTAAGAAAAAACAGGGAAGAAAGTTCTTTTTTTTCCGAAATAAAAACAAAGAAAAAGAAAATAAGCAGTTTAAGCCAAAAAAAGGCGTCACAGCTGGTAGATGTGAAGTTAAAGATGGTCTAAAGATAAAAGTTGGTGGCGTTAATGAATACCCCTTGAGAGATCCAGTTAAAAACCCTGAACGACGAGAATATGACAGTTTGTTGCGTAAATCTTGGCTCGAGAAATTTATAACGAACGCGGGAGATTCAAGGAATAATGTTCATATCCGATGGAATAACAAAATGTATGCTACAAGCAGTAGCACAGTCCTGGAGTTGATGGATAGTGTGTACAAACATACTGGAATAGATTTCAGATCACGAAGCGAAATAACAACAGGTGAATCGTCAAATTATCGCTCATATACGAAACAACGTGTACATTTTGTACATCAAGACATTGAAGCATGGATGATACCAAAAATGATAACAGATAAGCAAAAACAAAACATAACGAATGACGATAACAATCGTAATTGTACAAGAAACGTTCCCATTAAAAATTCAAATCAGCAATGGTATGAGGATACTTCTAAAGCATTCTCACAGAGGATAAAGTTTGTATTACACACGAAATCAAATAGTAGGAGCTCTGATTACCTTATAATAAATATACCTGAAGGCTATCTAAACCTTTCAAGATCAAGCAATAATGATATAGGAACTTTGTCGAGTGACGAAAAAATCTACAAAATCGTAGAATATGAAACCTCACAATTAAAAAAAGGTAAAGATAACCGTCACATGGCTATTGGGGGCAACGACACAAATAATACTAAAAATACTGTCAGTGTTCAAAACGAAGAAGAAAAACGAGACACTGGATCCAAGATTTCAGAGACTGTTATTAAAAACTCGCTTTTGCTGAGAGATGTAGCTATTCAAGGCAGCAACGTTTTCGTACCAAAGAGGTGTGACGTCATCGGAGTTGGTATTATAACGCAAAGAGACATTAGAGATGGAAGAAAACCAATGTATGTATATTTACTTTTTGAACAAAATTTTAGTTCAATATCTTTCTCTATCAAGTAGCGTATAGATTTAAAGACATTGGAATTAAAAAAAAAATTAGACCTCCATTGTTTCTGGCCCTTTACCTTTTCGAAGTTATGCGCATGTTTAGAAACGAATTATCGTAGTGAAAGAAAATATCGTGAGAAAATCTACATTCCAGAAAGTTCTCCGTAGTGTATTTGAGGGAATTACGTCCACCAATCCGCCTTGGCCAGTGTAAACTGCGGCACAAATCCTTGTCTCTGAGAGTAGACTATATATTCAGATATAATATTATGTATTGAATATTTATTTATTTAATAAAAACAAATAAATCACCATCATGAGATATCGTTGGTCCCACACCAGGATTCCCTGTGATGTGGATAACTGACACCTCCTTTGAACATTAAACATCACTATCACATCACAGTGAGCGATAGCCTAGTGGTTAAGCATCTCGACCGTAGCGGACGTTGGGTCGAGGTTCAAATCCCGGCACGAACCTCTATTTCTCGAAAATTCTTTTCAAAGTTTTCCAAATTATGTGCGTATTATTAATTAATTATCAATAGCTCTAACGGTGAAGGAAAACATCGTGAGGAAACCTGCATGCCTGAGAGCTCTCCATAACGTTCTCAAAGGCATGTGAAGTCTGCCAATCCGCACTTGGCCAGCGTGGTGGAGTATGACCTATACTCTCTCATCTCTGAGAGAAGACCCGTGCCCAGCAGTGGGACGATAATGGGTTGATGATGATCACATCACAAACAGATAGAAGAGCACGCAAGTTAGTTGACTATTTGTTTTATCTTTTTGTTTTACTTTCAGTTTGAAACTCGAAGACGAACTCTCAGATGAGGAATCAGGCGAAAATCGTATTGCACAAAAAAAATGTGACTTTGCTGAGAGCTATATTCATACTTACTGTCGTAATTGGATGCCTTCTGGTATAGATTTGTCCTCGTGGCATGTGAGCGAGTCACAACTTCATTCTTCTGGGACCAATTCAATAGCTAGCTATAGCCAAGGCGATGGAACTAAATCTTGTCCCAATATTTATGAAGACTTTCAAGAATCCACCATAGTAATATCTTCCTGTGAAACTTCTTCCTGCAGTCACTGCATTACTCTCGAAGATGAGAGCAAAAAAGACGATTCGCTAAAATGTAAATTTTTGAACAAATTCAAGAAGAAAACTTCGGACGCGCCATTTAAATCTGATAAACGACACTTTCCAAAAGATTCATTGGAAGTATACAAGAAAAGGCAGCTTTATGCCTGCACTGATCAGAAATCTAAATGGAGTAACGTCGATGATTCGTTGTCTAGCAATGAAGCTCGGAGAACTTCAGAGTGTCCGAAATCAACAAAACCCTGTTGGAAGTTACCCGAGGCAAGCAAAAAGAAAAACGTTAACAAAAAACATGTATCTCTTCCAGGGTGCAGTGAAATGAGCAAATTAGCTGTAAAACTATCCGATAGATCATTGGAAGGCATTTTGTCCTACAAAGGATCTGGATGTAACCAGAAAGGTTTACATTCAACTAAACGCGCGGGGGTATTACCCGATCCCGTCTGTGAGATACCCCAACCGCCATGCAAGGAGTCCTGTATAATACAGAAAAAACCCGTGTGTAATAAGACAAATGCACCACCATGTGATGAGATATTTCAGAAACTTTTTGACCCAAAATCTTTGCCACCATGTGAAAGACCGAGTCATACGCCATCTAGCAACTCTCCTCCTATCTGTATTAACCCGAAAATAACGTCATGCAGTTCTCCGTGTAAGGATATATCAAAAAATATTGGCGGGGACAAAAAATTGCAACTGTCAAATAAACCGTCCAAAGAATCTGGTTTGAGTCTTAAATTGAGCCCCAGACCCAGTCCTAAGCCATCCAATGAGTCTGTAAATGTAAGAAAGAAAAAAAAAGACTGCGTACCTCAGTGCGCGAATAGAAATAGATTTCCTAGGGTAATGGAAACCCCGCCCGCTCCTCCACCAACAGCGTATCGTATGCCACTAATCCCTCAAACAGAATGCTCTGATAAGCAGAAGATGTCAGGTTTATATCTTAAAAAGTTACCATCTAAAAAGAAGACTTGTTCCGATGATTGCTTTAATTGGGGAATGGATGGGCCAGGCGTTATCCGTTTGAATTCTCAAGAGAAAATAACTATCCGAATGAAGAAAGAAACACCGAGTACAGAAGAAATTAGAGAAGGTATGAATATAAAAGTCCAAGATCAAGATGGTCAGACGCTGTACGAGAGAATAGATTATAAACAATCTGGCGATGTAAACAAGTGTGTCTTACTTAAAGATATGTACAAAGATCATCAAATACAAAGAGTTTCGACACCAACGATAGTGCAGGATGTCATTACTCATAATAGTCAAAATGAACTACATGAAGGTAAAAGTGACACTAGTATAGATAATTTGATTGAAATTAATGTAACAATAAAATTAAAACAAGGAGACAAAGGGACTAAAGTAGACATAAAAAATGACGGTGATAAAGAAATCAACTACAGAAAAATGGGACAGTTAAAGGAATCCCAAAAAGATATCTACATTGTCCAAGATCGTGCAGCACCAATAACTGAAAATAAAAAAGACTTAAACATTAAAATAGTTATAAAAAATTACAACGCTGAACCTGATAAGACCAATGAAATTGAAACGTACGCTAGACACAAAACGAGCAATGACAATTTTACCAAAAGGATATCTGAAAAATTCCATACGGTTTCGACTGGTTACAGTGATGTCATCGACCACAATGCTTTTTCAATTCATAGAGCGACTGTAGACTTGACTACATCGACAAATGTAAGTAAGATTCTGAGTACCTGCTTATGTGTAGCAAGCGATGACTTAGAAAAAATACAGAAGCAAGCGACATCTTCTCATAGTATCACCGAGCGGTCTGTAACAGAACAGACAGTAAACTTGATGAAGTATGACAATGAAGAGGAAAACTTAACTGCAAGAACAAAGAGCAGCTTGACCAATAATGGTGAGACCTCAACTGAAATTTCTCGGGAAGACATCGATGATTTTTGCGGTTACAACTCGGACAAATGTTCTACAAAAGAATACAACAAGCATCCTGGCGAGACGCTTGATGAATCAAGTAATGAAAGCATTCTTCAAAACAAACGTATTAAATTACGTAACAAAGCACAGAAGAAAGCAATGCTGAAGAAGTTATTTGGGAGTTCAAGTCTGGTTAAGAAGCCGGAAAATAAGAAGAAAATTAAACAAATCATACGAGCTATATTAACTTCTGATAGCAGTGTTAATGAAGATATTGCTATGACTAGCAACGAATTAGCGAAAGAATTAACTTACGCTTCTTTGGATCCGAGCTGTTTTATAGATACCGACAGCATCAACAATTATTACAAATTTGATAATGAATTATCCGTTAATGACGAAAATTTACATGATAAACTTAATCCAACGAAAAATAATAGCGATTGTAGTGAAGATGACAGTGATGTACTATTTAAAGACAGAAAAATGCAGGGATGTTTATGTAGTGCGTTAGCAACTAAATTAAATTTACCACAAAACGGTGAAACAATACGTGGATGCTGTTGTCGAAAAGCTGTTCAAAAAGACGAAGACATAGATTGCGATATTGGAATGGACAATTACTTTCTAAACCTTAAAACCCGTATAAACGTCGAAACACAGAAATCTAAACACGTTTCAAGTAAAATTAATAGCACTAATGTAATACGCGGCGAAACACAATCTTTTGTCATAACGAATACTTCTAGGACTCTTAGGAAAAACATTGATAATGACTCCGAAGCTGCTAAAAACTTTGCAACGTTTCTTCCTAATCTCGATCACATAAAATCTTGCGGAATGAAAAAGTTCAACACAGATGCAGTTCTAGATCTATCAAACGACGATATGCTTGTATTTAATACGAATTTAGTAGAGAAATCTGTTAATAAATCTCGCATGTACACGGCTGCTGATATTTTGCAATTGAACGAAACTAAGAAAGCTGTTTTGGAGATTTACGCTGAGAAAATTGTTTCGAACGAAAGAGAAAAAACAGTCGCTAAGCTTCCCAAATTTGATAAAGAGACAGAAAATGTTATAGGAAATTTCGAAAATATAGTCAAAGAGCACAAACGAATCAGTAAACGTAATATCGTCATGTCTGTTAGAAGGTAGCTTTTCTATATATTTTACACGTGAATTATTAATTATAAATTATATATGTTTTGTGATTTAAATATATTACATATTTTTAATGAAAAACTTTTTGTTGAGAACCCGTATGTCCTGTAGGAGGCAGAACATTAACCTGTGTAGCGTGTAGGTCGCTATGCCGTTTTTTTAGGGTCTGGGTTTGATTCCCAGCGGGACAAAAAAAAAAATAACGTTTCACACTCATAGCCCCACAGTAGGTAGTAGGTAGTACCTGTGTCGTGGGTGCCACGGACACACAAAAACAAGCACACAAACACCCAGACTAGGTACAGAAATCTAAATTCATTATACAAATTTCTGCCCAACTGGGAATCGAACCCAGGACCCTCCGAACGGCAGACCGCACGTTGACCACGGCGCCATACAGGTCGTCTTGAATGTGGTCAATGAATTAAGATTTATATTCCCGCTCTGGGTGTTTGTAACCTTGTCTCTGTATGTCCATGGCACCCACAACACAGCGAATCCTAGTGTGCTGCTAAGTGTGAAGCGTTATTTATTTTGTCTATTTTATGTTTCTTTGTTAGTCACATATCTCATCACCAGCACCGTCGCCTCTATTTCCGCCGTAAAACAGTAGAAAGAACTTTCTTAAGGACTTTAGTCTTATTTGAGACTAGATGTGGTTACCTATGAACTGCAGTGAGCATTAATGTGATTTGCATTTGCTTGCATCTTGTAATAAAATATCTGGCAACCGGTTGAGAATCTGACCCTTAACTATAATTTACGTTAATTCTCGTATAACATGTATATAACTCTTGGCAGAGCAGTCGTGGTCATCAGAAGGCATTTGTGGCTCGCTTAACAATTCGACATCACTCCTTTCTGACAGCTGCTTTCCTCGTGCATTCGTGGAAGGGACACAACAGCCTTAATCTGGTCTGTCCAGCGCATAGGTGATCTACCACGTGGTCTTGTGCCCTCAACTATACCTTGGTCTACAAGATGCTCAATATAACTATTTCTTCGTCGCAAGACATGTACAAAGAATTAAATGATGCGAGGTTGTACTGTGGATCGACGAATATCTAATTAACTATATACATTACTAGATGATGCCCGCGACTTCGCGTTTATTGAGAATAAAAGCTTAGGTAATGACTGTATACGTATCTTTTACTCTTAAGACAGCGCTCGATCGTTTAGTTCGTTTTTTCGACTTACGGTGCAGAATTTGTCTCCACGAAAAGTTCTTTTATTTCAACGGGATAATTAAGTCTTTGTTCTCCCTGAAGGTCCACTATAAATATTGGTGGAATTATGTTTTAAATAAGTCGTTTGAAATAAGTAATCAGTAGTTTCGGAAATTAACTACAACTTATGAACTTAACCTTTTTTTATACATTAACTGAATAGCAAACGAGAATGCAGGCCACGTGATGTTAAGTGGTCTCTGCAGTCCATGGACATCCACATCAAGCCTCAACTAGGCCGAAAGTTCTATCTGAGGTTGTACATGGACGCGTTATTGCTCCTGAGAACTAAGTTCGTATACGTACTGCCCAGTGTCTTCTGCCTAATCACACCCTTCAGACCGAAACACAGAAGTTCTCGAACTGCTGCTTTACGACAGAAATAGGTGCAGTAGTGGTGCCGCCGCAGGCGAGCCTTCTACTTAAGATTAGCACCATCAAATCTCTGTAATATTATTACAGAAAAGGAATGTTTCTTTGTTCGTCCTCTATGTGTTGATAATTGCAATGAC
The DNA here is from genome assembly GCA_018250115.1 of Doberes anticus. NCBI lineage: Eukaryota > Metazoa > Arthropoda > Insecta > Lepidoptera > Hesperiidae > Doberes > Doberes anticus. The sequence continues at coordinate 14,333 of DWKW01000679.1, forward strand.
ACTTTTCTGACTTATTGTGCGCACGTTCTCAGGTCGGTCGCACATCCCCATCGTCGCCTCTTCTCGGCGGAGTTGCATATTCAGGTCGCGGTTCACGTCCGACGCTGTCTCTCACTCCTACCCCTCCCCCACTCACTTAGGTCTGGGTGAACCCTTCCGGTTCCCTACAAAAAAGCTGTAACGGACGATAGGGCCCACAGCATATGACATTATAAAAAAAAGTAATTGTACTGCGATTTTAAAATTGGTGGCGGGGAAGTGGTTTCAACAAAATAATCTAAACAGGGTTTGTCATGTGTTATGGTTTCAAGTCCAGAAAAATTCAATCACGATGTATCTTTCACGATATACATAGTAAACTAATCTTAAAAGTAGCATATTTTTTACTGCAAAAATTGATCGACCTTCATCAAAATCTAAGCTGTGAATTAACGTAGGAATGATGCAATTTAAACAACAAACAGATAATATAAATACTTTATTCGCTCTTAAAATATTCCTTCACAAGTACAAAAATATAAAAATTTAATCTAATACATACTCTTAATATTTTTATCTCTTTGGAAATGATGTTTATTTTATTGTTCAAAATAAAATTGAATACATATAAATGTATGGCATAGTGGCAACACTCTACTTGGTAACAGTATGGCGCTAAACGTAATCTAAATCGTTCTATCGCTGTTTTTAACCTCGCGTTCATTACAGCGGTCCACATAGGATGCAATTCAAAATAGAGAGTCTTATGTCGAAGGCTCGCTTGCGGCGGCACCACCGCTACACATATTTCTGCCGTAAAGCAGCAGTGTGAGAACTGCTGTGTTTCGGTTTGAAGGGT
>DWKW01000680.1:0-15170 GCA_018250115.1 Doberes anticus
TTAAACAAAAATTAGACCGCGATTCAATAGCAAAAATGGCAGAGTAACATTCTAGATAACGACTGAAAACGAACTGAGAACGAATTGAGAACGAACTGAACTGAGCGGCGATCAGCTCTGGCTTTTATACCCCCGGTTCTTGACAGTTTTTTTGCTCTTCTATAATATATTTTGTGTGTCCATGTAGATTTACATAAGCGTGAACTCCGGCGCGCGCATAGGCGTCGCGGAGGAGGTGAAGTCCGAGTTCAACGTGGCCTGGCTGGACGCGGAGAGGCCCGAGCGCGGCTTCAAGTACCTGTACCTCAGCCCGGAGGCCTACTCGCGCCTCGGTCCCCTCGGCTCCGTCAAGGCCGAGCTGATCGACGACGAGGGCGAGAGCAGATACAGGATCACTGACATTATCGGTCAGTTCATGTATTGATGTGGTGAAGGTCTTAATCGTAGAGCCCTATGTCGGAGTGTCAGTATTTATGCTGTGAAGCAGCAGTGTGAGCACTGCTGTGTTTTGGTTTCTAAGGGTGTGGTTACGCAGAAGACACACCAGTGGTTCGCGACCACGCCAGGCAATCCAAGTTCCAGTTCCAATCCAAAGTTCGAAAGGTGAAAGTTAGGCAGAAGACACTGGATACGAGGCGTTCCAACTTATCCTCAAGAGTAGCAACGCGTCCACATACGACCACAGATAGGACTTTCGTCCTTGTTGAGGTTTGATGTGGATGTCCATGGGCTGCAGCGACCGCTTAACATTAGGTGACCTGAGAGCCCGTTTGCTATTCTGTACATATAAAAAAATGCTATTGCTATTGCTGCTATTCGGAGGCTCCTGGGTTCGATTTTCAGAGATTTCCCAGATTCGATTCGATTCAAATGAGAACTAATTTGGAATGTCTCGTCCAGCGTATTCTGTCCAACCCGCGCCCTGCACCGAAACACACATACAGTGTTCACGTTGCTGCTTTACGGCAGACAAGTTTTCGCCATAGGACTACTACAATAGAAGCAGATGAACTATTTGAATATGCTTAATGATACCTCTTCTCAGGCAAGGAAGACGGTCTCGGTGTGGAGTGTCTCCGGGACGCCGGCCTGATCGCCGGTGAAACTGCCCAGGCTTACGAGGATGTGGTCACCATCTCGATAGTGACCTGCAGAGCTATCGGTATCGGCTCGTATGTTGTGAGGTGAGTGGAACACTACGATTAAAGATACTGACGGATTTCGTGCAGATCTTCAGCATCATCAACCCATCATGTCCCACTGTTGGGCACAGTCTCATCTTTGAGGGGTTTAGACCATAGTCCATAACACTGGTCAATGACTTAACATGCCTTTTGAGAGTATTATGGAGAACTCTTAAGGATGTAACGTAATAATAACATTTCACCCTCATAGCCCCACGGTAGGATTTAACCTGTGTCGCGGGTGCCATGGACACACACAGAAACAAGCACACAAATACCCAGACCAGGTGCAGAAATCTAAATTAATCTTTCAAATTTCTGGACCGCTGGGAATCGAACCCAGGACCCTCCAAACCGCAGACCGCTCGTCGACCGCAGACAGCGCCGTACCGGTCGTCAAGATGTGTAGGATGCTCCACAAGATGTTTTCCTTCACCGTTAAAGCGAGTGATAATAATCATTTACTAATAAAAATATGAAGCGCGCTGGTGTATACTGGTGCTTGTGTCATTGGACATTTCATATTCATGCATACATTCTATAACTTGAAGATAATGAGCATGCAGGCCATCTGATGTTGAGTGGTCGCTGCAGCCTTTTTTTTTTTCTAAGTGGGGAAATTCTCGTCATGGATACCCTTCTATCGCGGGGGCGATAGGACTTAGGGGGGCCTAATGCAAGTAGTCGCCGCCTCTATATGGACGTGGTGCGGTCCATGGCCTTATACGGTGCACCCGTGTGGGTAAAGGCCTGACACAGAGAACCATCGCTCTCCTACGAAGACCTCAGAGAGCGATGGCCGTCGGGGTCATACGCGGGAATCGCACCTCGTATGAGACGGCGTGCGTTCTGACAGGGTCTGCTCCCTGAGATCTGGAGGCCAAGATCTACGCGTTTCTGTACGAGTGGCGCTCGGTACTCCATCTAGTGAGAGGGAAGTGCGAATGGTCTAAAGCCTATGGACATCCACATACAACCTCGACTAGGATGGAAGTTCTATCTCAGGGCTAACTTGGAAGTTTCTGCTTCTGAAGGGTGTGCCCCTTCAAACCGTGTTCAGAATGCTGCTTTACGGCAGAAATAGGTGCGTTCGTGGTACCATTTTTTAATTTAATACCACTACGAAATTTGAAAGCCCGTGTTCAACGAACATACCTAAGAACCTGGTGACATATTTAGAAGCCCGCGTTCGCGAAATCAGGGATAAATAAAGTCTCACACTCATAGCCCCACAGTAGGAATTAACCTGTGTCGTGGGTGCCATGGACACACAGAAACAACTACACAAACACCCAGACCGAGTACAGAAATCTAAATTCATCATTTAAATCTCTGCCCCACTGGGAATCGAACCCAGGACCCTTCGAACGGCGGACCGCGCGTTGACCACGGCACCATACGGGTCGTCATATGTACAAGAATTGCTCGTTTAAAGGTATTAGATTTAAGCATACTCCTCATAAGTTGTTTTAAATTTGTGATAATAATATGGTTTTCCCGGAAATTTCCTTTATCTTTACATATTTATCTGTAATAAGATTAAGCACATTTACGTATCTAGGTAAATCTGTACAAGAGGCGCAAGTTGGGTTTTGTACACTGGCCGCGGCTCAATAGTTTATTGAAAACGAGCAATTTAGTGGTAGAAAATACCCGACGGGCAGGCGATTCCCCGCGTGTCCCTTGAGTAATAGGGGGCACTGTACCGGTTACTCTGTGGAGAAGCGATCATAGAAACCTAGGTAAATCTGTACAAGGGCCGCACACTGGTCGGGGTTTTGTAATGGATTTTTTTTGGTACTCATTGGAGAAGTGAATATACAAACAGTCAGTGGGGTCTAAGATTGTCGAGGTGACCATGACTCCGAGAACGCAATTGTTGTAGCTGCAAGCCACCTAATAGCTATTAAACGCCTCGGGAAAAGATGGACACTACGCAATAACGCTAGTGAAGAGTTCATTGAAGATCCCAGGGATTACCAACATGCGTTGGGTGGCCACCGAGAGGAATGTAGTTGGTAAAAATCCCACCTACAAAGGGTAGGTGGTCTCCGAATGGGTCGAGGATATCTTTCGAAAGATTGACCCGGGTTACGAAGAAAATAAAAAAGAAAAAGGTGTTAAAACATTAAAAAATCTGAACATAATAAAACTGTAGCTAAATCGAATTCTGCGCAATTCTGCGCATTGGATATAAATAATATATCAATTAAATACAAGTTACTCTTGCGTAGTTGCGTAATATTATCTACATAATTATATATACTGCAAGATTTGAAAGAACCTATTTTGTGGCAAATCCACATAGCCGAAGTCGCGGACAAAAGCTAGTCCAAAATAAAAGCTAAATTAGACGAATGTAATAAATAGAACAGAATACTTCAATTTGTTTCCTTTTTTACACATATAAAACGTTTTACACATTATTATAGACTCAAAAACAGCCTACAAAATTTAAGTATACCATATACTTTCGTACTGTTTCATTAGTTCATCAACGTTTCACCTATAATAAAGAGATTAATTATTTCCAGGTGTGTCAGGAGGAGGAATTTCTGCAGTTGACTGCGGCTGAGCTGATAGCATTAATACGAAAGGATGAGTTAAATGTTAGGGAAGAGACAGAAGTGTACAATGCTGTACTTAGTTGGGTAAGTTAATGATTTACCAAAAGTAATTAAAGGGTATTTTATCCTTTAATTACAAAAGTATTTAGTTACAAAAGTGTAACACTAAAGATCAATTTGTTGAAAATAATTGAGTGTCTCGGTTCTAAGTAAGTATTCGTAATAAATAAAATGTAAGACACTGATTATAAAAACGTGAAATTTCTTTTTGTTAAAATGCAACACTAGATTTTCAAAATTATAAGTTATTTAGAATAAATAGAAGAAATAAAAAAAATCGCAGATTAATATTACACACATAACGAATGCAAATTGATTGCTTGTGTTATGCTGATGTATTTCTTTATCCGATCCCCTTCTACAGAAATCGATGAAGTTTATATGGTAACATTTTTCTTTTAAAAATTTTCGTATACGTCTTTAAACGAAAATGTAATTAATAAAGCAGTTCTGACTGTCGTAATACTTTACTCATGTTTATATTAATTATTTTAGTACTTAGCCACACAGTTCATTTACAGATAGTTCAGTGCACGGTAAAGACCTTACAAGATTATCCAATCATATATGATTCAATGTTTTCTTTTATTTTTAAGGAAAAGGATAATTTTGGTAGATTAAACTCTCAAAGCGAAGAAAAAGAAATTCACTTAATTGAATTTTTACAGGTAGGTACATAATATGGTACATATTTATGATACATAAATTGGTATATTTTATAACATGTTTTGATTCTCTCTACCCTACCCTATAGGTGTAAAAATATAAAATTCATGATTATGTTAAAAAAACTGTTGGCCAGCTAGAATTATCATACTTGATTAAATGACAAATAAAATTAGGCGACGAATAGGAATAATATCTAAATTTATCAGAATGATTGGTCCTGACGTCGAATAATTTGACACAAACGAGGTATCTTTAAAAGATACGTTGACTCGAGCAGGGTCGTCGTACGTTACATAAACATAGATAAAAAAATCCGCAAGTATTTTGTTTGGTGTAAAATGAGACGATAACATACGTAGGTATTATTCGCCGGTCGTTGTATTATCATCGATTTGGGCTTGCTATCACCGGAAAAGTTTACGACTCCATTATAAACGTTATGAAGTTCACGTAACACTATTATTAGGTTTTATATTTATTTATTTTATTTTATCCATGTTGAAAAATAACACGTTTCTGGCGAACCCGCATGAATATTCGCTGAGATTATAACGTCGCTAATGAGTCGTTAAACGCTTACTATAAAAAGACGAGTTGTGACAGATAATTTATCCCAGTTGTGACAAATTTCATCGAGATATTTTTTTTTTCTGTAGGATTCTCTATTTGATGGTGTAACGAGTTTTATTTGGAAACCAGCAGTATGAGTATGCAGTGTATCGATTTAAAGGGTGTAGTTAAACAGAATACACTGAACAGGGGGGATTTCAACTTAGCACTATTTTCAACTGAGGACTAATGACGTGAATGCTTTCACGTAGGACTTGGTGCTTTTTGAGATTGAAAATGGATGTCCATGGGCTGCAGTGACCACTTAACATTTGGTGCTAAGAAAATTTAAGAAAATTGATAGTGAATTTATGTTTTGAATAAACTGTTAAGATCTCTTTATGTAACATAAATAATCACGCTCATGTAAATATCGTATTGATAACATATCATATAATTTTGATAGTCATTTAGTAACGCTGCGTATTCCTTCTAATTAAAAACGATTAAACTAGCTATATCCAGAGTTATTGCATGAAAATTGAAAACATGAAAATTAATAGTTACATTGCTAATTTTAAGAAAAAATAAAGGTATATTAAATAGTCAAAATTATCACGATATAAAGTAATTTTGGCTTTAAATGTAATGTTTAAAAATAAATATAATCAAATGCGTACAAATAAATGACCAAGCCTAAACTATGAGAAATTTAAGCCACATTGTGTTTAATCTCTATTACGCGGCGTGAATAATAAACTGAAAAATATAAGTATGTTTAATAACTGGCGCTGATTATTCCGAAAGTCATTGTGGCGTTGTGCTATTTGTTGTCTACAAAGGTTAATTTGAATGGTGGTAGAGTTTCATGTTAACAGTTCGCTGACGGTGGCGTTACTGCTCCACCTATTTCTGCTGTAAAGCAGCAATGTGAGAATCGCTGTGTTGTGGTTTGAAGTTACTTGGTTCTCAAGAATAGTAACGCATTTGAGCATTAAATTAAAACACGTTTGTTTTTTCACTGATAAGCGGCGACAACGTCGCGGACCCAAATCAAGTTAACATAAAATACTTTTTAACTCATGTAACAGAGGAATCCCACGGAAAAATTATCTTCTTCTTCTCCTTTTGTTGTCTTAAATTCAATCACGGGAATTCCCTTCTTAGAAACAGAAAACTGCTAATCTCGATAAAGTTTCTATGCAGCTCACAATGTAGTAATCTATACGTATTAAATTATGAAGAGGTAAAATTTATTAGTTCGTATGTAGAGGTAATCCCCGGAACCATTGATACTATTCTGAAAATAATTTCACTGATAGTGTAACTTCACATTATCTCCGAGTGGTATTGGCTGTATTATGTACGTACGGCCGTATTGTATTATCAGCTGCCACGTTTTTAACACGCTTTTATTAGCTTATTATGTATGTATGTAACATCTTTGAATATTTGAATGTGATGTTGATCTCCTTCGAAACGTCGGATTAATTTTGAAACTTTGCACACTTGCCAATGACCGATGACAATACAGTAATAAAAAGAAATGTTTAAAGAAAACTAAAAAAAAACAAAGTAAAAAGAAGAAAATAATTTTCAATAAATTGAAATTAAGAATAGTGTGAACAATAAAAAAATATTGTAGAAATGTGCTTTCAAAATGTCAAGATATTTTCAAAATGTCTTCAATTGGCATTAAGCACCCCACGATTTTTTTACAATAAAATGTCTTTTTTTGTTATGCACACTATTCTTAATTTAAACTTTGAAGGTGGTAGAGTCTTATATCGAAAGCTCGCCTGCGGCGGCACCTATTTCTGCCGTGAAACATTATTGTCAGAACTGCTGTGTTTTGGTTCGGTTTGAAGGGTGCGGTTGGGCAGAATATACTGGACAGGAGGCATTCCATCTTAGTCCTCAAGAGTAGTAACGCATCCACACGCGAGCTGAGATAGAACTTTCGTCGTATTTGAGGTTTTTTGATGTGGATGTCCATGGGCTGCAGTGACCACTTAACATCAGGTGGCTTGCATGTTCTTTTGCCATTCCGTTTGAATTAATAAAAAATAAAATTTCTAATTTTTAGTTTGGTTTTCTATTATAGCATATATTTTAGTTTTTTTGTAACTATTATTTATTTCATTTCTTGCGTTGGTAAATCTAGTGTATACATGAAGAAAAGCCTTTATTAATTGTACAAAAGTCCGCAACATCATAAATCTAAATTTTATGTTTCAGCAGATATATGCAGTTACTCACATGTTTAAAAAGAGTGTTTTTTGTCTTAGGAATGTCAATATGATTATTTGAACTAAACAACATAAGTGCATATAAAGATAAATTATTTCAATATTAGTGATGATTCAGCTTTTACAGTATGTCATTTAATTGTATAGTTTAGGTGATAATATATATAATATACTTATAAGTTACTTGTACCTACATGACTGACATAACTTTGATGGTGGTAGAGTCTTGTGTCGATGGCTCGCCTGCGGCGGCACCACCGTTGACCTATTTCTGCCGTAAAGCCTCGTCGAGCCTTCGACACAAGACTACTACTATCGTAAAATTTTAGTGCAAAGCAAATTTTATGAATTTGTTGCCAAAAAGAACAGGATGTGGGAATGTATTCACTATCGTCGCAATAACATAAAAATTGCTTCGTTCGAATGAGTAGCAAAATTTTGCCTATGGACGGAGGTAACTGCGTCATTGATACATACGCAGAAGGAAAACTTAATGCATTCAGTTTCAGACAAGAATCATAGGAAATAACATGAGGTTAGACAATTTTGTGGAATTAAATGAAATGTTCTACAATATGTTAAACGTCACATGATTGCATATAATTCTAACTTAACCAAATGTCAAAATAGAAGTGCCTAAAAAAAATGGATTTTTTTTGGAATTTAGTCATAACAAAAAAGAGATTTTGCTCTTTTTAAAATAATTCTGAAATGCGTCTCGAAACGTATTTGCAATTGTAATTAGCGCTCAAGTCAAAACACGAATAATTGTATACTTTATAAAACTTTTTTGTTGTAAAAATGTTCTTTTGACCCTTCAGTGCAAAGTTACTGAAAATTATAGGAAAATATACTTCGGCCCATGTAGCTCCATGCCATGTATAGTAATATATTATGTCGCTTTTTATAAAAATAAGCTTAGCATTTATCCTGCAAGATGGTAAGCACAAAATCCCAACTGTCTGGATGGTAGTAGGTTACCACATCTATTTGTCATATATCGGTGCATCAAGACGAGGTTTTCCTCATTAGTTTAACTAATCTACGATATTACATTAACTAAAATGCTGCCAGCTCTGTAATCATCTATGATTTTAAATTCACCAACGTAACCGTACTTCATCGTCATTGTTAGAAATTTGACAGTAATTTTGGTTCACGTCTGCATGAGCAGTTGCCATTTACCCGGCATTCCGGCATTGTGAACTGATTTAAGGGCATTGCGCAATACGCTCCATAGTTAGGATTTGAAACCCGCCTCAACGCTCCAGACTGACAGGTTAACCCAAAAAGGGGAAATATGATAATGAAATAATAATGAATATAACTTGACTTCCTAGGTTAAATTAGACGAAGACCGACGGCACCCACGCATGGAGCACATTCTGCAGGCGGTGCGGTGCCAGTACCTGACTCCCAGCTTCCTCAAGGAGCAGATGAGCACGTGCGCCGTCCTCAAGAAAGTGCCCGCCTGCAGAGAATACTTAGCTAAGATATTTAAGGTACGCGACGCACTGTATTGTCTTCCTCCTAGTAGCTTCTTCACGCACGCGGCTGAATAGGGCGACGACAGCGGCAGCAGATGTCTTCTTATTACTGCAGCTATAGCGCTAAGTCGCGTACTTCTTGCTGACGACAACATACAAATTTTAATCATTTCAACAATTAAAAATCTTCTAAATTCATCCTTTAAACTCAAAAACCCAAACCCAAAACCCAAAAACCGTAACATCATAACATAGTAGTCTCATGTCGAAGGTTCGTCTTTATCGGTTCGTGGTGTATCTTTAAAACCAACGACCCGTATGACACCGAGGTCAACGTACCGTCTGCCGATGAGAGGGTCCTGGGTTCGATTCCCGGCGGGGCTGAAATTTTAATGACGAATTTAGATTTCTGTACCAAGTCTGGGTGTTTGTATGCTTGTTTATGTGTGCGTCCATGGCACCTACGACACAGGTTCACTCCTACTGTTGGACTACGAGTGTGAAACGTTATTTATTATTTATTTATTTACTGTACTTTTTCTAATCAATTCTATTAAACTAGCGTCAGCCTCATTTATCTCACGTGGTTGCAGGATCTGACATTACACAAGAAGCCAGTAGTGAAAGAGAGACGGCCGAACACGCCACGTATCATATACGTAGCGGGCGGATACTTCAAACACTCCATAGATGTATTCGAGGCGTTCAACCTGGACGACAACTGCTGGACTACACTGCCCAGGCTCACCGTGCCGCGGTCGGGGTTAGGAGCAGCATTTCTAAAGGTAAACTATATATATATATATATATATATATATATGTATATTGTATTAACAGAGTAGCAAACGACCATATAGGTCACTTGATGTTAATTGGTCACTGCAGCCCATGGGCATCTGGGGTTGTATGTGAATGCGTTGCTACTCCTGAGGACTAAGTTGAAATGTCCTGTCTAGTGTCTACTGCCTAATTACACCCTTCGAACCGAAACACAGCTGTTCTCACACTGCTGCTTTACCGCAGAAATAGGTGCTGCGGTGGTGCCGCCGCAGGCGAGCCTTCGACATAAGATTACCAACATCAATATATAACTAAATATCGATACGATACATATGTAGACATTCATACGATATTGCCGCCTTACGGTATAACATCGAATTCTTAAAAAATATTTATTGACGCATTGTATCGTACTGTGATCACCGTCACATTGTTTTGTGTTCTTTATAATATGGATCACATTATGTCACAGTTCGGAAGATAACGTCATATCAGAAATGTAAACACTAACATTTAACATCGTCGTTTACTTTGCCTTAAAACAAGTTTACCCAAGTACGTGATTTGTTATTTTTGTTTTTATCATTAAAAATTCTAAAAACCGTATAATATCGACAGTTTTCGATACGATACTTTACGATGCGATATATCGATATAATACTTTTTTGTTTTTTGGGCACTATAGTTGTCGATACTTTACGATGCGATACATCGATATATCGATTCATGCTTTGGGCACCGCAACCTGCGGTTGTAGCGTGGACAACGTTCTCGCTCGATTCTCGAGATTAACGGCTTAATTAATGTCTGGTGGGTTTCTGTATCAATCAATCTTTGGCAAACCAGTATTGTGAGCACTACTGTGCTTCGGTTTTAAGGGTGTGGTTAGGCAGATATACACTGATCTAGAGGCAATCCTTAGTCTTTAAGAGCAGCAACGCGTACACGTGCGACTTCAGATAGGTCTTCGGACCTATTCGAGGTTGGATATGGATGTCCATGAGCTGGTCATAATTATCAACCTATTATTGTTCAATTGCGGCACATATGTCTCCTCTCAGAGATGGGAGTTTTAGGCCATAGTCCTCCACACTGGCCAAGTACGGATCAGGGGTATTGTAGTAAACACTTAACCTCAGATGGCATGCATGTTCGTTTCCTATATAATAATAATATTTTATCACTTTATAAAAACTATATTACTAACACGTATGCAATAAAGGGTTTTATTTTAGCAATCCAATATCTATTCTCTGAAGATGTTGAGGTGGGTATTGCAAAGAAGCACGTACGTCACTGTGAATTGCATTTTTTTGCATCTACTTATCGTTTTCTTACTTATCATGGTGATAAACAGTTACATATGACACTTAGATCATTTCATTAATAAATCATACGATAAAGCACCTTTTTATGTATAGTTCAGTATGGAAAACTACATGTTCGGGAGAAACGCCCTTTTTAGTTCAAATAAATATATTTCAAATTTCGAACACGTGTCGCGCTTTATTACTTGTAAGCAAAAATTTTTTGCCCTTAAAGTGTTAAATTAAGACCTGGAATGCTACAGAATCATTACAGATACTTCATTATTTGTGTTAATGTCGCCACCTATCCATTCGCTCTTCTCAAAACCTTTCCTTTAATACATCTCGTCGTTCTACCAAAAACTCTTCTCTGTTTACGCTGTCTAGTTCTGTAATTCTCTCCCCATTAATATAAGACGATGCGCATCACTTCCTTCTTTCAAAAATTAAGTCTGGCTGCATTATCTTGCACTTTGACTCATTCATCACTTATGTAATTTAAATATATATTTGTATTGTATATATTTATTTATATATATGCATATGTATATGTGTATGTTAACTGTTTTGTAATTATTTCCCTGAAATTTATAGACAAAACGCAGCACTCCATTAGCAATCCTATCCTATCCTGCTTCCTACTAATACAATAAATGCGAAAGTTTGCGAGGATGGATGTTTGTTACTCTTTCACGCTAAAACTGCTTAACGAATTTAGATGAAACTTTACAGTAATATAACTTAAACATCAGAATAACTCATAGGCTACAATTTATAAAGATTTTGTGTAATTTGGCCATAATGTAACGATCAATCGATCAACGAGTATCAAGTAAGTCGGAAAAATTTCTGCCCTCTGACAGCTATCTTGACGTGCGCTGTCTGTACAGTTGGAATTACAACGAAGTTAATGTACCGTGGAATTGTTTGTCTTAAATATTACAAAATAAAATTCCTCGACAGCTTGTATCTTTTATGTGGAAGTCATTTATCCAAAATAGCCATGATGTGAGCCATATATAATACAATTAAATTGGATAATTTTCTTATTATGCACATTTTAGAGTATTTATCAAATTCTTTTAAAAATTCATTACATATTAAATTATCATTTGTCGCTTTCACTTTCCCTTTGACTTTTACACTAAGAAATTTGGACGAATAGTTTAAAAGTTATCACGATAAGATTGATCTGAATGGAGCGTTTATCTGTGTAAATGTATGTTTCACGGCTAATCTGGTGTGCCGTTTGTTATGAAATTTGATAACTATCCATGGCAAATTTCCTGAAGCCTGGGGAAAGAAGCCGCGGGCGGAAACTAGTTCTTTATACTTTGTTCTCCGTCCAAAGGTTGTCTAGCAGAAATCGCTGTCTTAGCGATATGACCGTATTTTCTGTATTTAATTAGCATTGTTTGTATTTAGTTTTAATACTTTTTAATGGTGTGCACAATAAACTATACTGAATTGTAAACTTTGATGCACAACCTAGTTAGTGATAGCCTAGTGGTTAAGAATCTCACCCCCCGCTCCGCTAGGTCGGGGTACAAATCCCGGCAGGCGCCTTTATTTCTCGAAATATTATCTATTTTTTCGAAACTATACGCGTATTATGAATTTTTATCACTTGCTTTAACGGAAAGGTAAACATCGTGAAATGGAAACCCACATGCCTCACAGTGCTCCACAATGTTTTTAAAGGCATCTGTTGTCCGCTAATCCACACTTGGCCAGCGTGGTGGACTATGGCCCGTGCCCTATTGTGGACAATAATAGGTTGATAATGATGCACAAGATTTGTTACAACTGCCGCCAATAATAATTCGCCGAAATAATAATTCGCGCATTGTACTGATGGTAGTATCTTTTGGTTAATCTTTAAATATATCTTATAATTTTTTCGATGTCTCCAGGGTTTGTTCTACGCGGTGGGTGGTCGCAACACGTCGCCGGGCTCTTCGTACGACAGCGACTGGGTGGACGTGTACAATCCGGCCATCGAGCTTTGGCGCCCGTGCAGCCCCATGTCAACGCCAAGGCATAGGGTCAGTATCCCTACACTTTTCAACTTTCCGCTACGAAAAAACAAAATCTTCCGATTGAGACGTTTCGATGTCAAAGGAAACGATGCTATACAATGCTATATTTTACTTATATCATATTTGTATTATTATTATTTTTACATATTGTTACGGATATATTTGAACAAAATTTTGCCGTACGATAAATCATAACGTATTCATATCCTTAGAGCGATCCAAAGGGGCCTAGAACCTAGACCTAGATACTTAGATCTAATTAATACTAACAGAACGATATAAATATTTCTGCCACAATTCTGAACAATATAAATATGTCTATATATATGTATTATAATAAATAAAAAAAACGTTCCAATAATTTTCATTTCATTGCATTTTATTCGATTTTGAAGTCGATCGAATTAATCGTTTAGAAGTTACACAATGAATAAACACTACTGTAACGAATTAACATTGTTGACGCAAGTGTCGTTATAGTTGAAAAAACGAACTACATCAATAACCTTTAATGTATTATGAACATAATAATTGGTAAGGAATGTCTTACAAATGAGCATGCAAGCCACCTGATGTTAGGTGTTCCCTGCAGCCTGTGGACATGTATAAAATCGACCTTGAATATTGTATTTAACGTTTGACAGTGTCCTATCGGAGGAAAAATGTTTTTTTTTTGTAATAGAGTAGCAAACGAGCATACATGCCACCTGATGGTAAGTGGTCACTGCGGCCTATGGACATCCACTTCTAACCTAAAATAGGACGGAAGTCCTATCTCAGCTTACGTGTGGATGTGTTACTACTGTTGAGGACTAACATGGAATGACTCTTGTGGTGCCGCCACAGGCGAGTCTTCGACCTAAAACTCTGTCACCATCACTTATACTGACTTAACATTTCTGTGTATCGTTAAGCGTCCTAGCGTCCCAGTTGCGGATCGCAATTGACCCTATGCCCGTATTTAATATTTTGTAACGGTTAATATTCAATTATGATCTATCAATTTCAGCTAATTGACTAATTAAACAATTTCATGAAATAGCGCCAGTATATATTGGAAATTTGAAAATTTCCAGGTTGGTGTTGCTGTAATGGATGGCTTACTGTATGCAGTTGGTGGCTCATCAGGATCTGAATATCATAAGTCTGTAGAATGGTGAGTGTTTAAAGCTACTTATTTTTGAAATATATATAATATAGAAGCCAGTTGACTTATAGCTTACTTTTATCACACAAAACAACTTTTCTGGGAACCGGATTACAGCGAAATCATTAACGATTTTTCGGCGAAAAGAACTCGTAAGGTTCGGTTCGTTAACACTAAAATTTTATTTCAGATTGTTGTTTTCGATTATAAGTTATGTATGTTTGTAAAATGCTAAAAGAATCTATTTGATTTCATGATAAATTATTTAACTAGACATTTTTTTTTTGTATCATTTTATGCCAGGGGGTCTCCACTCTTTTGTTGGCTCGAAGTCTCCAAACCTCTAAATCCGGCCCTATCACCAGATGTGAAATGGTTACTACAGCCCCTAAACCTTCACTATTCACACTATACACACATTCCTATACATTGTATTATATTTCATAGCGTTAAGATTGAGTAGCCGGTAAACAATGTTAAATTTGTTTCTTTGTATAAGAAGACTTTAATTTTTTTAATGTTAAAGAGTAGCAAACGAATAGTGGTCCCTGCAGCCGATGGACATCCACATCCAACCTCCAACCTCAAAGTCCAAGTCAGGTTGTGTCGAGGACTAAGTTTGAATGTCTCCTATCCAGTGTATTCTGCCTAACCCTTCAAACCGAAACACAGCAGTATGTTGCTGCTTATCGGCAGAAATGGAGCAGCGGTGGTGCCTTCGACATAATACTCTACCACCGCCATATATACTGCCGCCGCCGCCACCGCCACTGTATATGATAATGGCGTATGTGATCAGCTACGACCCGGAGAAGGACTTGTGGACGTACGTGGCGGCGATGGGCAGCGCGCGGCTGGGCGTGGGCGTGGCCGTCGTCAACCGCCTGCTGTACGCCGTGGGGGGCTTCGACGGCGCGCGCCGCATCAACACCGTGGAGTGCTACCACCCCGAGAACAACTGCTGGACGGAGGTCGCGCCCATGAACGTGGCTCGCAGTGGCGCCGGTCCGTTTGTATTTTTTTTTTAACTTAAAAGCAAACGAGCATGCAGGCCTCCTGATGTTAAGCGGTCACTGCAGCCCATGGACATCCACATAAAACCTCAACTAGGACGAAAATATCCTATCTGAGG
>DWKW01000681.1:0-15159 GCA_018250115.1 Doberes anticus
CGGGAGGCATTCCGACGTAGTCCTCAGGAGTACTGCTAATATAAAAAAAAAATGCGGGCCAATTGCGGATTGGAACACTCTATATGTGTTTAATCCAGATGAAACCTGCATATGTGTTTATCCAGATGAAACCTGCATAGATCACTTTAACCACATCCTTAAGCACACGTTTTTTTTTGTGTGTTTTTTTTAAACCATTTTGACGGAATAGCAAGCGAGCTTGCTGTCAATCTGATGTTGAGTGGTCACTACTGAGCGTGGGCATCTTCAGACCGAAACACAAAGCACACAAGTGTGAGCGTTGCTGCTTCTGCTTTACGGCAGAAGTAAGGCTGCGGCGGTGCCTCTGCAAGCGAGCTATCGTCATAAGATTCTACCACCATCTCTATTCGCCACTCACTTTTTCTCACGCTGCCCTAAAGTTGAGTGGCAGATAATGATTGTAGCATTAATCCTACCTTTGTTCTTTAACGTAATAAATAAATGTCAGTAGCGAGCATTTACAATTTAGAATGAGTCGTTTTAAATCAAGACGCACGGCAGTGTTGCTGCCGAGTTTGGAAAAGATAGGGCGACGCACCCACAGTGTATAAAATATGTTTACATGAACCACTTAATACCTTTTGACCCTTCCATAGATAATCTGTTCGGCATTTGATATTTTACGTCTGTTAAGGCTCCCCGTGAGACCAAGAATATATATATTTCTAAATAAATATCTTATTCTACTGTAAAACATGCCAAGTTAGCAGTTTAAAAAAACATACACGTTAAGTTGTAATTTCTTTTCAATAAATGTTTTACATTTAGCATTTCTGTGGCTACAATTTTAGATACCTTAAAGGACTTTGCGTCCAGCTAGATTCTAGCTTTTTATAGGTGTATGAAAAAACAACGGGTGTCGCTTGCACAGAACTTGGCCTATTTTATCATTTCTGTTTCAGTGGGATCGCTGATTACTACGATAGATAATCTGTTTGGCATTTGCTATTTTACATCTGTTACGACTCCTCGTGTGTAATTTTTTTTAAAATTCTAAATAAAAACCTTATGATACTGTAAAAACATGCCAAGTTACGCATTTTAAAGGACATACACGTTAAGAAGTCATTTCTTTTGAATAAACGCGTTACATTTAACGTTTCTGTGGCTACAATTTAGATACTTTAAGGTATCTAAAGGAAGGTAAGGACTTTGCGTCCAGCTAGACTCTAGCTTTTTATCGGTGTAGGGGAAAAAATCGATGGTCGCTTGCACAGAACTTGGCCTATTTTATTATTTCTGTTTCAGTGGGATCGCTGATTACTACGATCGCCACTATGTAGAAACCATTTTACTGAAGGTCACCCACAAAACGTTTCTCGAGATTCCGACTGCTATCTGTCGGGGTTAAGGACAAGAGGTTAATTGCGATAGGTGATAGGTATACGGTGATAGGTTGTTTGTGGACTATTGTCGATTGATTGTCTTATTTATCCGATGACATTGTAATTTGTTTATAAAACATACATTTCGGATTGATATTGTATGTTGTAACGATGTTTTTATTCGAAACATTTTTCGATTGTATATTTATTACGCCAGAATTACGATGCAATTTTTCTGCATTGATGACCGTTTTCTTCTGATCACTGCGATCTTCGGCGTATTATTTTGTCACTCGTTTGCTATTCTATTAATGTAAAAAGAGAAGACTGTGGAACGGTAAAAAAATCTTGAAGACGCCACGAAATATCTTGACGTTTTGCTTCCATTTAAATATCTAGCTAACTGTCAAATATTCCATAACATCTTCGGCGCGAAGGTGGGTGTAATGGAAAACGAAGAATAACCGAATCTCGAAGTGAACAGTGATATATACAAAGTTAGTGCAGTGCCGGTATGTGTTATTGAAGTGTCGTATCTCGGGACGCTGGAGTGCGAGTGTCCGGAGAGCATGACAGCGGGGGTGACGGCGCGGCGCAAGGCCCGCGCTAAACGCAGCTGGGCCAAGGTGGAGAACGACGCCCAAGTGAGTATTGTTGAATGGGGCGTTAGCTTGGGGTTTTTCAAAAAAGGCGCTAATAGTGCTCTACTTACAAACCAGCAACGCGTTAGCGGCTCCTCTGGTGTTGCTCGTATATTTTATATACATTTTATATTTATGACGTCAATTTTTTTTTCTGAGATGACAAATATCAATTGTATCGTAATTTTGACTTTCCTAATATTTTTTATTTTTATAAATCGATGCTTTTTTAAAGATAAATCTCTGAAATTACTTCAAGGCAAAATTTCACTAATACTCTACTATACCTAATATTATCGACATTAAATACGAAGAAAAAGTGAGTGATAGCCTAGTGGTTAAGCATCTTGACCATGCTATGATGGGTCGAGGTTCAAACCCCGGCACGCACCTCTATTTCTCGGAATATCAGTTATTAATTTTCGAAATTATGTGCGTATTAGGAATTAATTTATCACTCGCTATACATCGTGAGGAAACCTGCATGCCTTATAGTTCTCCATAACGTTCTTATAGGACTGTGACGTATTTCAATCTAAAGTTGGGTTGGTGGCGATAACGAAGAATAGATAAAAGAAGATAATCTATGAGATCCAGTAACGTCTTTGTCAAATATTGTTCGGTATGTGTGTTAGAAATTTTCATTAAAAGGTTATATTTGTAGGAGTTAGCATTAGTACCTACCGTACCGTACCTACCGTTCAATTATGACTTCGTAATAAAATGTCTAAATAAATACCCGACACTATCGTACCACTGTCGTACAAATCACTTTATTGCCCTTAATCAGCAAATAAAAAAACTAAATGTGCTTACTTGCGTTGCTTGATTGCAATTACACCAATAGAATTGCACGATTTTTTCACCCTCCGAAACGTAACACGTAGGTTGGGTAGGGGAGAAATGTGCTGATATCAAACCCTGCCGCGCAAAAGGAATTTTATTAAGATTTTTTCAAAGATATTCCTTTTTTAAAATATCTTCCTGAATGATGTATGTTTCTCTAGGGTTTCGTAAGGTTTTTGAATACTTTAAGTAGGAACATTTCGCAAGGATTTTAATGTAAATATAATATCTGAGATTTATGCTGAGTATTCTGCAATTTATACCTGAAAATACTTGAGAATAACGCTGTATAAAATGATTTATCACAAGAAAAACATGACTTAAGGTTGTCTGTTTTACCTTTCAAACTGCTTATCGTGGGTAACGGAACGGATTGTAACAGAAATACACTTTAGTCTATCTGTATATACTAAATTTTTGATTAAATATTTTTGATTCAATTCCTTATAAGTAAATTCGATGTTGAATACTTATAATAAATGTAGGTATTTATCTGTAAAATGAAACGTTTAAATAACATCATAAATATCAATAGTATAATAAACCTTCATATTTCATAGTCAATTAAAATTAATTAACGCTATGCAATGCATAATTCTCCTTCCCAGAAAGCGCGCATAAAACAGTGTAATATTTATTTTCCTCGAATTTGGATATTTTCCAGTCAGATTTCATTTAGAGCGTTCGCGGAATTTGCAATGAGATGTTTTTCTGCAGAGCATAGACTGTAAAGATAGATTAATGGAATTTGTCGTGGTCTTTGAGGAGTAAAAAACAAACAAAGCAATGCGCACCATTAGCAATTTTCCCCAAACGTATAAAGACGGAGATAATAGGGTAGGAATGTGTTGATCGGACGTCTTTATACGCAATGGGGCGAAATCTCGGGGCGGTGCAATGGCGGCCATAACGAATTATTGTCTCGGTTTCTCTCGATTCCCATTCCGAGCGGTCAACGAGAGCTGACTGAAGATTTTGCAGGTTATAATATAAGAGATTTGTTATATTTCCTTTGATTTTACATGAATTGAGTTTTTGCCAGGCAACTGGTAATTCTCTTCAAATTCAAATATTTAGACATGTTACAATTTAAAAGTAAATTAAAATCAACGAAATCATGCAATGCTTTTTAAAAAGGCTAAGTTTATAAAAGCGTTCATAAAACACTGTTTTAATTATTTTGAATGACGCCAACTATCCAGAGCGTTCGAAGAATTTATAATAAGACTTCGTCCGCGTGTATTTAAATAAATATATATGAAGTTGTAATATACAAAGTTCTTGTACAGCGCTC
Organism: Doberes anticus; assembly: GCA_018250115.1. Lineage (NCBI taxonomy): Eukaryota > Metazoa > Arthropoda > Insecta > Lepidoptera > Hesperiidae > Doberes > Doberes anticus. Next base: position 4,149 of record DWKW01000681.1, read on the forward strand.
AGACCTCGTTTGATTGCGACCTCCACTACATCCATATGTAGAGGTTGAATTTGAAAAGAGTAGCCTATTTTCTTTGCAAACTATCACCATATTAAATTTAATCACAATCGGCACAGTGGTTTGAGCGCAAAAGCGTAACGGACACATAGTGTTACTTTCGCATTTCTAATATTAGTATAGTACTGATGTTACTCTGCAGATCACAGACTAAAATAAAAAGAGATTTTAATAGAATTCGTCGTGAACTGGTAGAAGTACAATGCAAACAAAGGAGTCGCTAATTTTACCTTAACGTAGATAAAAAGGCAGAGATTATATTATAATACCCACGATGTAATAATATTTTACATCGTGCTCGTGGAAATGTAACTAAGTATGACGTTTACAAAATGAAAATTTCTGTATCTTACTTAATACACATAATTTACCAACTCAATTTTTCTTTCATTAATATACGTTTATCTCTATAGTTTAAACTTGCAACATTAAAGAAATTAAATACAGTAAATGGTAGATATCTAATAAAGCGTCAACCATATCGACAATGATGGAGGGAATCTCGTCGCGCTGATGATGATTTAGATGCGAGAGCATAGGCCGGAAGTGAAGTAAATGTGGGAACCACTTAGGGACTCGTTGTATTATTGTCGTGTAAGTCGTAATAATGGAAAATGTTCTATATTTCTCTATAAATTGATGACAAAAATGAGAACACATTGACATCTATTGAAAAAATCATTTACAATGTAAAAGAACAGTTGGTTTCTCGGTTATATCAGGAACTTCTAACTACAAACCACTAAAGCAATTTAAAAAAAATCTGTTTCTCTGTTACTTTTGTGGAACTATTTATACCTATCCTTGTCAGACTTGTCTGCCCCTAGGCACCTTTAAGAAATAAGTTACTTAGCAAACTACACAAATTGTTCTCCCTGTGATGGTAAAACTAAGATAGATCGATTTATTGACTCAAAAATTTATAGTGTTACGATTTGCATAGTGTTTCATTTCTATTTCAAATAAGGTACGCGTATGAGTGTTGAAAAACAAAACCATTTTAATTAATCTCCCGGTAGATGACCCGGTAGACACCAGAGAGGGGACGAGCGGTATCCCAAGTTGTACTTTATCGATTTTATTCAAATTATGGTAGTATTTAATTCTAACTTTGTACTTTTAAACTGGAAAAGTCCATCATTAATCCATTTAGCAGTATTTCGTGATTCGGGAACGTACATGAAAAAAGCAAAATGGAGTCATTAACCTCTAGTCATAGACAGTAGTTTATATCAATTACATCAATATCGTCTTTGTACAGACAATTTATAATATTGTAGATAAATAGTCTAGCCATTGTACCGTTTCTGCCCCACAAAATGTAGGGAATCCATTTGTTTTTAATGCCTTAATAAAATGTTATAATCTGACTGCGAATTATTCGCATAAACATTCGAGTGAATCATTTTGTCTCGTCACCAGCGATTGAACCGCCGTTTCCATGGCAACTCCTAGAGGGTAAGCTCCCCATGATGTCTAGTTCACGGACACTTATTATCGTTATCGTAATAAATTGGTCTGGAATGCGTGCAATAACTTCCAGTGGGATCGCAATAAAATTGTAATGTGAAGTTTTTTTATGATAAAATTAGATTTATTACATTTTTCCTTTCGATAGATGCCCACTATTTGTGCGAATACCAAATACACATGTATAAAATAATAATGATGTAACTACTGATTGGATAAGTCATAAGCGCTACGTCGTCTGCGTCAGTACCACCGCTGTTCTTATTTCTACGATAAAGCAGCAATGTGAACACTGTTGTATTTCGTTTTAAAGTATGTGGTTTGACATAATTCTGGATAATCATAGTGTAATATAATAATGGTGTATTATTTTTGCAATATGTGTCTCAGAATTATTCAAAATTACATTATAGGTAATGGGTGTAGAAAAATTTAAATAATGAATCGAATGAATGAAATGAATCGCATAATGGCTCAATAGATTTAAATGGGGTTTGGTGCAATTAGCTATTATTTATTTAGCGCAATTAATTGTTGTCCTAAATAAACAAGGGTGATAGGAATATATAGAATGGTTAACCTTTTTAAACAAAATTCTGCTCTATATAATTTTTGATCACCAGCAATAATTTCCCGGGAAGCCAAAAATAATAAATCTTTTGAACGTTATCTATATTTCGCTTTTTGACCATTCTAATAAACTGAGAGATTTGAATTTTTTATCTGCAACAATAAAACTGGATTGAAACGTTAGATAATTTTTTTAAATATTCACTGCTGTTTTATATTTTCGTGTTAAAGAGTTTACATAGCAGAAGATAATAAATACATAAATAATACGCTTGCAAAAGTACGCCATAGTGATCGATCAAAATATACCTCAAAAATTTTATGTCACAAAAGAAATAAGTAAAGTCAAGCTGAAGCTTGTAGGTACAATAACCTACTATAAACACAGTGTGAAACCCCAATTTATTACCCGGCGACTGATGATGATATATCGACGTCGGCTGCTGTGTTGATCGTCACTTACCCTACCCTTATCACAGAGCATGTAATTTCGGATTCATTGCCCTCGGGCTCCCAGCTTGTATATCGGGGACTTTTATTAAAACCAAAAATATTTTACGTGCCGTTGAATTGCTTTATTTTAATTTCTTATAAAATTGTAATATTTATTTATTTGCAGGTACTCATTGGTAATGAGAGGATGAGCCATGGAATCACGCAGCGCGCCGCCAAGCCCCGACGAGTCAGGGGAGGCGGTGTTCGATTCACGCTGTGGAAGGTACCCACATGCGCCACATCTGCAAAGAGCTTTCGCGAGTTGCCGCGAAACAGGTCGACCACGGCCTCATCACCGTCATGCTACATCCGAACCAGCACGGCCAGACGATCGGGTACTTATTACTGCCGAAGTTCACGATTACCCTTCTTCCGAATCCGGTATAGCTGCAGATTGTCCTCATGCTCATACCAGCAATGCCGACGACAGCCCCTGCTATGATCGCTCAGATTATGAAGGAAATTCTACTTACAGCCTCAGGAATACTAACTTCCACACCGTTGATTGTAAACACCGTCAAGGGGACTTTAACCGAAGTCATACTCCTGATTACAGTCATGACCAAGGATCTGATTGCGAACGCCCGCATCAGCGATCACAAACTGCTCGCCGACCGCATCGAAAGCATAGGCGAGAAGAAGATGACGGTGCGCAATCACTTGACGAACGCTGCGCTCGCGATCTGGATGAAATATTACCAGCACGACTGGCCGCCATTAACTTATCAAGAGAGCCACAACAACAAAGCTGGAATAGAAGTAACATTGCGGCCACAATGGAGCGATTCGAACCTGTAGACTATTCGTATGCCTATTATGATCATCACCTATCAATGCCTTCATCATCAAGAAAGGCACATCGCCAAAGGGGACGTGGTGGAATACCCCGAGATCGAACTGCCCGACACAATTACGTAACGAGATATGGTACAGAGGAAAACATTTACGAAGAAATAACTGATGGATCGAGAACTTGCCCTAAACATCGATATGTTCCACGACAATCCCTTGTTTCACTCGACAGAAGTGTAGTTGAAGAAGAAGTCCGTAGAGTCGAGTCTAGGCATAAACGAATCCTAGGAGAACTGAATTTAAGTGTAGAGGCGATGTTGATGCCAGAATGTGAATCACCAGATTCAGAGAGAGCAGAAGATAGGGATAATATAGAAGAACTGTTAAGAGTTGGACCAACTGATGAGCTACTTTCGCCTGCTAGTTGTAATCCCCCTGATTTAGACAGCGGATTTAGTGGAAGTAGCAGTGGCGCGAGTTATGTAGGAAGCTTACGACGAAAACCGACAGGATCTGTCCCTCATTTACCTGCCGTAGCTTATGGTACCAGAGGAGCCGGTGTTCGAATTCTGGGGACAGACGAATGTGCTCTACGATGCCCGAGAGAAATACCATCACCACGAAGTTCAAGCTGTGGTGATGCTAAGTCCACAGGATTTTGGAATAAAAAAGCTTGGAAGAAAATATCTGGATTCTCAAGTTCGAACAGTATCAATAAAGCTGGTCTTACTGGTAAGTTGTATAAATTCTTTAAAGAAAATGCTATTCTTAACGTTAGATAAAATAGGTTCTAAAACAATATACCAGTAATGCATGTTAAAACTAAACAAATACCTGTGGTGGAAAACTAGTGAAGGCAAACAATTCCATTCTGAATTTAGCTCTTAAAAATTCTCGTCTTAAAACATTCATTACTTAATAACCATACACACAGCCAACAAAATAAATTTTCCAACTCGAAATATCACAATACAAAGTTTCATTCTCACGTAAAACGCAAATGAATCCGAGCGGTATCAAGTCATGAAATTCCTGCGAGTATCATTTTATTTTCACCCGCTTTCGTTCGCCCACGGGCGTTTTTCAGATGGACGCGCTAGCTGTTTGTTGTTTTATTTTGTTTGTTTTGTTAACGGTACCGCGTTTTGCATTGCAGGTCTGCTCGTTAGGTACACTTTCCGGCGTAAGTCCGGCTCGCAGGCCTCTCAGGGCAAGCGACGTGTCGAGCCCGTCAAATGCGATGCGTGCCTTTCGCAACGATGTTAAGCCGAACATGGTAAGGGTCCCACTAAATAGTTATTCAGCAGAACCGCTACATTAGCGTTTTAATGCGGCAGTAATCGAATATTTTAAGCTTTAACCAAATCTCTTGGATAACGCAAATTAGGTATTCCTTTATTATTATGATTTTATCTTTATTTGCGCGTCCATTATTATTGTTATTTTCCTCACAGAGGATTTCTTAGAACACCTCCTTCTATTATTTAATTTCATATAAGTAGCAAATTAGATACTAAACGTTGCTCCACTCACACATTTACATTGTGGTGTCAATATTTACCACTAAAAAGCTAAAATGTTTAGAGAACGGGGAGCGAATAGCGCTGTGGCCGGGTCAGAAACGATTAACAAAGTCGATACAAAGTTCTCTCATTAAGGTATCGCAGATATTACTTCTGGCAACTTCAACTTAAGATAAGTATTGCTCCGCAAGTATCGAGACAATAGCATGCTCTTCCACTTAATTAAGACTCGTCGATACTGTTGAACTACGAGAGAGGGGAAACTTCCCGATTAGTCTACCAAGACATACATTGTCTGTGTACAATGTTCATTAGATATTAACTTCGATATTATGTGATAGTAAAATGTCTTGGTTGCAGATGAAGGCTGTAGGCAAAGCAGAGCTAAATCCAGAACAGCTACGATACCGTACAGGTTAATAACGTTTGGAATATTAAGTTGTTTAGATCATTCTTCTATTGAAAGTCTACAAGCATGCAATCAGCCTTACTAACAATTTCATTCTTAAGCAAACATTGCTTTAATCATTGGGAGTATAGCGTTTTAATGTTGCTCTTTTCTTTGTTACAGCTACTCCAACGGAAAATTGGTGGTGCCGTTGGATTCCCTAGCACAGAGTTGAAGAGCTCAACCTTTCATTGACGGGCTCTAATTCTTCTGAAGTACTGCTAAGTTTAAAAGCAGAAAGAAAAGAAAGGAAAGGAAATTTAAAGTCCTAAACGAATATAGCACCTGTAAAATATTCTCTTCATTGCATATGTTACAAAGACTTAATTCTTCTGCAATCATCTCATTCATCGATATTAACCTCAAAATGCAATGATTTTAAGTACAGAATGATTTGAAGTATAGAACGACAGAAAGCTAATTGTTTAATCAAAAGTAAAGATGTGGTAGCCACGTTGTTGCTTTACTCAGTTCTATTTCAACGTAAGGTAAATTGTACTTTGTATGTGTTTCTTGACTGACACATGATATTTATTTGCATTTCGTAGTTGTTTTGCGGCCTGTGGAGCTCCATACGTTTTACGGTTATATTAGATGAGAATACGTTTCTGCCTCAATCTGGTGACTTCGTTTGTGGAGAAAATAATTTTGATAGCAACATTCCATTTGACTCTTAACAATGGGTACTAGGTAGGTGTCTAATACACCTCTCGGTGCGTCTTTAAGACAAACTGGCTTAGGCTTGGCTTAAATAATTCTATCATTAAAAACCAGTGTAAATATATTGGATATAAATAAATAGGCAAACGAGGAGAGTATACGTTGAAGTGATAGAAAAGCCTAATGAATATTTTGTATTGTTATAACAACAGTTTCATAGAAACATAATGACTACAATGTTGTTACTTATCAACTTTTAGTAGGTATTAGGTACAAAAAGGCTGACACAACTCTGATTTTGTACGTGGCGATGTGGCCAAATAGCAAAATTTAGATATTTCTGTGTACACTTCTAAATCTAAACGTTTCAATATATTTGCTATGAAGCTGATTCTTAGTTGTATCGACCTAAATCGGTGCTTGACCACCTCCTTGTATTCTTGTAATCATGTTACTAAACCAAAAAGAACATTATTTTAATGCACATAAATGTAAATCCATGGTCCAACCTACTAATTTATTAAAATGAAAAACTCTGTGACAAACAATGTTTAATAAGACACGTTATTCCTTTTCATAAGGTTATTGTTAATATTTGTTAGCGTGTATTGTATATTATGTAAATAGAAATAAATATGGTGCACTTTTATGTTATTTATGTAAATAGCTAAAGTATGGAACGAATAGCATTTTCAATATACCACAATTTGTAAGCCATAAGTTGATAACGCGAGCAATTATAGTGATTACTTTATTATCTAAACAGTTGTCATAATCGGCCTCTTATATTCATATTGTTGAGAAAGACTTTTCTTTTTTGATGTAGAACTTTTGTGTCGCGATAAAAAAGGGGCAATATAGTATTTAATATATCAAAATTGTTTTATTGGAAGTTTCAGCTTACACAGTTTATTATTGTTTTATTTAGATCGTAGTAGTCAATATACGCATCTGATTTCAAATTTTCAATGATCGTCCGTAATAATAGTGTTTTAACAAGGAGTATTTTTCCGTGTAGAGCACGCCTCAGTAAACTGCCTCGGTACCATAATTAACCTGACAGTGTACATGTTATGATCGATGACGTAATACCGAGTATAGGGAATAAATTTTGGAGTATATATTGTCGATAACCTACCATAATTAATTCGTATTTTCATGTCCGCGAAACATTCAAATAATTTTGTTTCGTATCTAAAAACTTTTATAAATATTCGAATAAGTGTTTTCCTTCAATTGCACATATGTACAGTGCTAATAACACTTTTTTGGCACCTGATGAAAGCTGCGATGATCTGAATATAAAAAATTTACAAATTCAAAAAATCTCTAATTACACGTACCTACTCACATCAGTTTGTTTTATATTTTTGTAGCGTAAATTTCAAAAACTCAGTTTATTATATAACATGTCGCTCTAACAGTACTAAAATAATGTAATAGTACTTATCAGTACTGGTTAATGTTACGTGTACGAACCATCAAACAAATAAAGGCAAAAATATACGGTTGATCGCTTTTTGTATCATACGCACATACATACTACCTACAGTACGTAGCGCTCTGGTAGAGTGAAACATATTCCTTGTACGTTGTTCGTGAACAAAAGAAATAATCAATTTGATGTTGATATTGATATGTACAAACAAAATCATCCAGGGCCACGTCATGTTCTCGATACATCAAAAATTGTCTTCGCAAAACATATACAACAATTTTTTTATGCCGATTGAAAAGGTTTCCTTCTTTTTGGACTTGAAAATATGACTTACTAAAAATACTACTGATTTTTATGCAAATTTTCTAAAAACATAACTGTTTTAGCTGTAACCAGTTAACTGTCTTTTGTCACTTGAAGTAAACTCTTTTAATGTTATTTACGTAAGTATCGGAAGCTTAATGGATGGCATTTCTATGCATTTATTAATAAATACTTTATGAAACGAGTCAAGTGTTGGGTAAAATTACAATCAATGAAATTATTTAAAACCATTTCTGCTTCTTTGCCATCATCATCGATTATTATTAGATACTGTCTATCTGCTGGGATGTTTTAAATGCATTTATTTAACATTTAAATTATTATATTTTTTTTAAATCATTAGTAAAAATGAATGTTTGTTTGTTTCTCCCATAAACGTTCTTGAAATGGTTGCAATATTCGAAGTATTACAGTCAGTAGGTGGCGCACAAGTTGTTTCAACAAATTAATGCATTTTGTATAGCAGCAGTCTGTGATTTAACATTTTGGGTGTGAAATGTGGCATGCGAACGAAGTCGCGGACAAATAGTAAATAAATAATTATATCTCATTAAATAAACTTTTATAAACCAATCCTATCTTTTGATTATAAAATATTTTTTATAATTTTCCATCTGTATTTTACGTTTGAAAACAGAATTAACCTATTTTGGAAACGTTAAAGTACCTTTTAACTGAAAAAATACTTACCTTATTGTTTATATTAACACTATTCTAATATGAGACAGAATTCAGTATTTATAAACCATATTTAACACAAATATTATCAAAGACGTTGCTCGGCGGGGTTTGAATAATGAAGTTAATTGTTATACTGCTACTATATTGCTACTGAAATTTTCGCACTTCGTACTCGTACAATTAACAACATAGGAGCTACGTCTGCAAGTTCGTGGCAAAATATTATTTATAGCAGTTTTCGTTTTTGAATTTCTGTTTCACTACGATTACATTTTCTTAAATGCCGGCATATGGGCCCGTCAGTTCCCCCGTTATGATCAATGCCACCCATCTACATCTACTTTGAACACAATCTACAACATGATTTTGAGGTCCCGTAAGAGGGCGTATGTAATCGACGTTTTTAATGTTAAAAGAGAAGCACAGAGGTACGCAGCTGGTATTAGGTGGTCACAACAATCCATGGACTACCACATCCAACCTCAAATAGGACTGAACCTTTACCGGATAACAAACTTTGATGACTTGATGATACTTTACACCTAGGTGCAAATTTTGGAAACTGCATAGACATGTTTTTTTAAAGCTTAAGCTAGCTTTAAAAAAACCCGGCGACGGTTCGCCGTGGTTCAGCCGGATATAAAATGAATGAATGAATTCAATGAGAAAACCCATTATTCATTTCAATACCCTTGCGTTTCAGTGGCTATATAGAATGAAATTTAAGATGAAAATAAGCACGTAATTGAATGCAACGTTGTGCCAAAATTCAAATCAATTGACCAATTTTTCGTATTATGCGAGCACGAACATACGCAGGCAGCTGATTCGAAGTTTGAAAATTTAAAAAAATCATAAAATTGTAATATTAATGAAAACTGTTGTTATCTTCTTCATGTTAATTTATTAATTAATAAGTTAATTCCTGCAGTAGTATTTCTCCGATACTTGACTCGTTACTTATAAATTAATGTAAATAGATAAAATAATTGTTTCAATCAGTCAGTGAGTTACGTTTTGTATGTATGGTTTTACTCGACTGATTATGACTTAAAATAATCAATGTTACACGAAATTTCTTTGTCTGTAATTTAGTGATCGTGTTCAAGTCAAAAGAGATTTTTATTAAATAAAAATAAAATTATATCTAAGCATTTTATTTCTACCTACCTTATAACTGTTTACTTTGCAGGCTCGGTTCTACGATTTTGTGAAGTGAGAGCAATTTTTATGTTAGGAGGATCAGAAGAAGTAAGTAAGCTAGAGTCACTTCTGCGGCGGCAATACCACATCAGCAAAAGAATACTACTGTAAGGCAATAGCCCGAGCACTGCTGGGTTTCGGACGAAGGATGTGCTAATTATACATATATATTTTATATAAAATATTTGAATCGTTTTATAATATCCCACTAATGTTATAAATGCGACATTTTAAGAAAATTTCGTCTCGTGAAAACGTAATCAAGATAAATTTAACCATTTTTTGGCAAAACCGGGGATTTCATTAAGAAGCGGAGCGTAAATGATCATTCTTGGATACGGAGAGTTTTTGCAATCTGAACCGACATCTGAAATTCTCTCCCCCTTCATTGTTTTGCTCTGTCTGCGCTCTCCGTTCTTAACTGACACATACACCTACTACAGCACTTTTTTTTGTTATTAAGGAGAAGCAAATGATCATGTAACCCATCTAATGCTAAGGGGTCACTGCAGAATGTTAATGTCCATGCAATCATATTCAACGTCAAAGAGGACCGAATTTCTGAGATTGTACGTGAATAAGTTGCTACTCTTGAATATGTTGAATTACCTCCTTCGCGGTGCAGCTGTGGTGCTCTCGACATAAGACTGTATGTATGTCTGACTGTACTAAGTATGTATACATATACATTAGCGGCATAACAAACGAACATGTAGACCACCATGCCCTTCAAACCGAAACACCGCAGTTCTCACACTGCTATTAACATCTAGGTAATTTATTACGACCATCAAAGTATTTTAAATGAAAAAAGAAACTTCCAACAGGCTTATTCAACATTTCATTTAAGCTACTGATTTACCCTCAATTGTCGCAGAAATACCGTAAGCAAATTAGGTTAAATTACTATTGCGGAGCGCACAAAAGTTGGGACCTAATTTTAAGCACCTCGCTAAGTACCTTAGCCAATTGCCAAGCTTATTTAAAATTAATGTCGGTAGTTCTAACAAATTGAATGTAGCAGTTATTTTAGTGAACAGCTAAAGTTATTTATCATTTCGTTTCGTTTATAAGTAGGTATATGTATGTTTTTATAATACGTCATAATCATCAAGGCATTGGAGACACACTAATGGGCACGGGTATAAGTGGCTTTAAGCCATAGTCCACAGTAGGGTAAAGTAGAGATTGTCAGACTTCACCGTCATGACTGATAATATGGAGAACTCTCAAGGAGGCAGATTTCATAACGATGTTTTCCTTCACCATTAACGCAGATGTTAATTAATTTCTAATTCGCATACAATCTTCAAAGAATTATAATCAATAATTCAGCAAAAAATAGAGGTG
>DWKW01000682.1:0-15157 GCA_018250115.1 Doberes anticus
GATGCGTTGCTATTCATGAGGACTAAGTTGGAATGCCTCTTGCCCGGTATCTTCTGCCTAACCGCACCCTTCAAAGAGAAACACAGAAATCCTCACACTGCTGCTTTACGGCAGAATTAGGTGCGGCGGTGGCACCGCCACAGGCGAGCCATTAGACTCCACCAATAATGGCACCATAATATAAACTTTACCTCATGTATTGTTTGTTTTATATCTCATTGTTAAATGTGTTTCTTATGAGAATAAATGTCTTTAAACCAAAAAACGCATACATGTACGACTTGAAATAGGACTTCGGACCTATATGAAGTTGTATGTGGATGACCAGATGCAGTGACCACTTGACATCAGGTGGCATGCACGCCCGTTCGCTAGTCCTTGAATATATATATATATATATTTGGAATGCGTTTCGTAATACATTCGTAGGCAGGTAGGTAACACAACAGCGGCACAATCAGCGCGAACATAATATTACTGTCTATAATTATTCATATACCGATGCATCCATGTCTTGAGCCTCAGCGAGTACCTACTTTGGGTGATACTTACTAGGAGTATTAGTTTGATTTGTTTTACTTGCATAATTTATTACAATGTATACTATATATATTTATAATAGCGGTAGAGTTTTATCTCAAAGGCTCCCTTGCGGTACCCGCTCCCCGCTTCGTCTAATTCTGCCGTAAAGCTGTATTGGTCGCCAGCTGCTACGTTTCTGTTTGAAGGATGCGTTGGCAGACTATAGGGCTCTCTTGTTTTCTGCACTCTTAATATTAAATGTATACATTGAAAAGTCATACATTAAGCATCCAATAGGTACAGACAAATTAAAATCTTGCTTGTAAACAGCTTGTGCGTCTCGTGCTTCCGGCGATAAAATTATTTTATTTCCTTTTATAATTTTGCTTCTTATAAAGTTATAAGACAAGGAATTTCACCTATAATTGGTATGTAATTATTCCAATGTTCATTCCGATAAAATCTTCATATACATCTAGTTGTTGTTTAGTGCGCGGTTTTTTCGCATGAAAATATGCCTAGTTTCATGTGAATGAACAAACGAACATTAGTAGTACCATATATTCTTTATATCTTACATAAAAAACAAGGGAGCTTTAGTCATGAATTTATATTAAACAGTACTGAATACTTTATACACCAGTCTGGTTTAGTTTTTTTTTTTTTTTAAGACCACTAGATTTTCCTTCAAATTGTATTTGAAAATGGTGATACTCACTATTTTAATGCGTAAGTTAATAACTGCGGAATACTTTTAGTGTGAATGTAGATGAATAGGTAGGTAGAATTAGGTAGGTACCATTTTGCTCTGCAGACGAAATTATGCACATCATTATATTTAAAGTCAGTAACAACTGACTTTAAATATTTTATCGAATTTCATTGGTTTTGATAAACTTTGAAATATCCGCAACTATATTTTGTGCCCAATAACCATTATTGTTTCGGACTGATTTTTATTTAATTTGTCTTAGCGCTTGCCGAAAATATTTATCATAATTACACTTTATTAAATTGACACGAAAAAATTAATTAAAAATTATGACGAATTAATTACTACTACTAATTACTTAGCGATTTATTTAATATAAATAAAAAAATTCAGAAATACGTTTTTTTAAGTTACATTTATTTGTTTCAGTGTAACTACATTTACACCACATAATAAGCAGAGCAGCATTGGACCGCCTTTATTTAATTTGTATTTTAAGAAACTCTGTTTGGTTTAGAAGAAAATTGTTTTGATATTATGATAATGATTGAGATATTTATTAATTGCAATATGTGTTTGTTTTACCTTTATACATTTTATATCCCACTACTGGGCACCGGTCTCCTCTCAGAGACGAGTGCTACCTACCTTTTATGTAGGCCATGTATATGAGGCCAGCGAACTAATAGCAGCTTATGACACATGCCATGCGGTTCAAATTATGATATGACCAGTATTTTCTTATCAAAACTATTCTGAATGCAAAGAAGTCAGATTTTGATGTTAATAGTTCCATGCTAAATGTTCCAAGTGCGGAAGCTCTGACGACGACACAAGAGTAGAAGATATCCTCGAATTTGTGTCGTCCTTGTGGTTTAACGTAGTCTTAACGAGTCTTCTTTGGTCCACCAGTTTGTGCTTCCTTCTTTGGGCCTCCGACATGGCCCCGTTAAAGTTACATAAAATTCTAGATTCTTGGATGTTATTCCTTCCTTCATTACTATACATATCATTCTCTCCTTCTTTGCATCTCAGTATGGCCTTGAGTCACTAAGTTAATAAAACCAATTTCATTTAATTGACCCAATTCCAAGCACTCAGATAGCTCTCAATTTGCATTGAATGCAAACTTTCATGCTGTTTAGTTGTAGCTCTGCTACTTTATGTAGCTTCGCGTTTAACCGTTTATATGCAACATTTCACTTTCATAATTTTCGTTATCCTTATGCTATAATTAAATTCACTTTCAATTCTTCTTCTTTCAGCTACTCTAAGCTCTCAAACATTTATTGATTAGTCTTTAGCCGTAGTAGTATACTATTGACGTCTCCTATATCAATATAAAATAATAATGCGGGCCTTATAATTTTATACTTTGTTTTCCTTGAACGTAGATTTTCCATTCCCACTCTATCATATCCAGTTATAAAATTTGTGTTACAATTTTCATCACAAACACATAACAATATCTCGAACGCTTGAATAGCGTCTAATTACTTTTCGAGCAGAACATTCATGTGCATTCGCTTTGGTGCACTGACTCCGCAAAAGAAAATATAATTCTTTCTCGTTTTAATTAATAATCCCGTCGGCTCTACCGCCCGCTTCATTAAGCTGTCTGATGCTTGTTTGGAGATATTCTTTATCTTTATTTAGAAATCCTATTTCGGAATATAAATTATGGACATCGTACATAATTTGAAATCATGTATGGCAGCGTCGTAGCTTAAGTACTCTACTTAAGTATACGTCAAGCGATACTAGCTGCTTTCGTCTTGGGTTCGATTCCCAGCGGGGCAGAAATTTGAATGATGAATTTAGATTTCTGTACCTGGTCTGGGTGTTTGTATGTTTGGTTCTGTGTGTGACCATGGCACCCACAACACAGGTTAAATCCTACTATGAGGCTATGAGAGTGAAACGTTATTTATTTATAGTGAGAATCGGTAACTTCATCGATATGATAATGGTTTTGGTATATTATGTTTATTTTTCATATATTTCGTACATCAACATCTTTATACTTTTCGTTTTTATAATTTCGTATATATGCAGATGTTGTTTGATTTATCACCTATTTGTCATAATTATTTTGGTTGGTCATCAAATTCTTAATGATAGGTTTAATTATTATATGTATACAATTAATTTTTCTGTAATAAAGTTCATTATCATAGTAATTATTAATTTAATTAAGTTTTTAGTACAATATTTTTATTATGTATCTAATCTTTACTGTCAAATAAATTAAGTACACAATAATTCTAATAATTTTTACGCTTATGGTTGGTTGCTAAAGTTGCTAAATTGGTTACTAAGCAAAGATGGATGAAACTTGACATAGTTTCATCTATCTTATTTGTTGCAGACAAAGGTAGTCTATTTTATATTCCGTTAATATTTATGACAAATTCTTATTATTTCTAAAATCGTAAACCATCACTAAATCATGTGTATGCTTATAATTTTTTTATTCGTCGTTTATTTTTTCACCACTTATCATTTTGTTAATTTTTTGTGCTTTTGATATTTATTTACAGCTAAGAACAAAGCAAACGCTTATAAGGTAAGAAAAGTATTCGTTTAGATTTATTTATAAAAAAAACGTATTTATGTAGGTACTCTTTTACAGATGCGTCAGCAATGGATGCGAAAATAGGTTCTGAAAGGGGAATGGAGGCGCAGGATGAGATTAGGGTAATTTTGTTATATTTATATAATATTTCTTTATACATAGGTAAGGTTAAATTGGGCACAAAATATGGGGTGAAATTAAATGTAATATTTGTCTGAATGTTTATTTCCTTATCTGCAAACCATACCATACATACAGTGTTGGGCTTTCTGTATCTACGATTTTCGTACTACTTAGTAACTTAGTAGATAAATATTAGCGCGTTAGTTGATGACCCATCGATAAAAGTAGCCCTATGTGGTCCTTAGAGCTACATAGTTTTATAGCGTTGGTACGCAGCCGAGAATTTCCATAAACTGTGGTCTACGATCTATAATTTGGACATGGCAGTTGTCGTACGCTCATTGGCTATCAATTAGCTAGACCACGTGACTTTTTTATAGCTTCAACATCAACCCATTAGTGTCACGCTACAGGGCACAAGGCTTCTCTCAGAGGTGAGAATATTTTACTTTTCCTCGGAGAACTCTTTAGGTGTGCAGGTTTCCTCACGATGTTTTCCTTCACCGCTAAAGCATGTGATCAATTTCTAACACGCATATTGTTTAGAAATAATAATTTCGTAGCATTATATTGAATAGAAAGTCATTTTAGGTATGAGTGGCAGGTAAGGTGAGGTATGAGGGGCAGAGAGGGACTGAACGAATGTGACCGAAAGTTCGTTGGACTTTGTTTCAGGGCACATTCTGTGAATGGAAATACTTTATACGTACTTACGTAGGTACATTGTGTCCTGAAGATTTGTTTTTGCAATAAATTCCTTACTCGGCCTCGAATGTTTGTGCCTTCAACATAAACGTCTTACGTATTATTAATTTTTTATTTACTGACTCCCGCGGTATAACTCAAATAAAAATTACGCTACGAGGAACTGACTGAAATAATTATTTTTATTTATCTTTTAGTTTAATTTTCTGTACGTGCTAAATACTAGACTTCCGTCCACGACGTTGTCGTCTTTCAGGTCTGTCAGACAGAAAGCACTGGACTACTTAGGCCTCTGGAGTAGCAACGTACCCACTTACAACCTCAGATAAGACTTTCATCCTACTTAAGGTTAATACTTAATGTGGATGTCCATGGGCTACAGTGACTACATAACATCAGGTGGCCTGCATGCTCGTTTGCTATTCTGTTTGAATGAAAAAAAAGCTTCACTTGCTTCAAAACCCACTTGCATTTAGTTTGCTTTAAAAATATAGGTAATTAATTACTCGATCAATAACTAATAAATGGTAAATACTATATTTGACGTGTGGGTACTATCAAGAAACGCTCAATAAGATACCATATTATCTAAAACTACTAACATAAATACTGTCTTTCTTATAACCTAGTAACATCCGTTTTATTCTTAACAGTTTTTTTTTTATTATTATCTTCAAATCCTTCCTTACTAGTTGTCTACACTCTATAACAGACTTGCCTACTACATTTTAGGCTGTTAAGTCTATCAACGAAATAAAGCTACTCCATATACATATATTAGTACCGGTATTTTGTTTTTGGTAAATCCTGTTTTTAGGAAATTATATTTAGATACGAACTACATACTGATGAAATATGAATTATTAATTTTCGATCTTTTCGACATAATTATAAAAAAATATGAACTGGTTGTTTAAAATAAAATAAAATAGGGGGAAAAATAACCGGTAATTTAAAATAAAAAAGTAAAAAAGGGAAAAGAATAATCGGACTGGAGACATCTGGACTCGAACCTAGTTCTTCTGGTTTCGGGACCGGCCCGATTTCCCACCTGAGCTATTTTAACCTTCTAGATGGTAGCAAAATATATGTTCATATTCTAAAAATATTGTAACAGTTTATCATTGCCTGATAACACGGATAAAATAACGTTTCCTAAAAATGAAACCTAGCTAGATCGATTTATCGCCCTCGAAAACCCCGCATGCTCAATTTAATGAAAATCGTTGGAGCCGTTTCCGAGATTCAGGTTATATATATACAAGAATTTCCCGTTTAAAGGTATTAATATTATAAACACTCTAAATTCATTCCATAGTTTACCTTCTTACGAGATTTTTTTTAGAACGTATATCATTAATTTTATTCACAAAGCGTGTATGATAAACTCCAAGTTAAAATACTTATTTGAGTAAAATAAATAATTCAACTGAACACAAACGCCCTTATCATATTTGACTCCCTTTTTTGAAATCCTAGAATTTTCTAGTACTGAACACATTACTTTGTTAAAAGTCCAAAATTCCGTTTCCAAAATAAGCGAACACAAAAAGGAAGACCATTTTCTAAAACGATATTTTCGATTTCACTAACTTATAAATGAGCCTATATGGTAAGAAAAAAACAGGTTTTCGAAAATCGCAGTTAAACAGATCCGTTTTATTTAAACGTATGTTCATACATAAATAAGTGAATTCCTTTTGTCTGTATTTTTATGAGCTTATGGGCATAGGCGAGAATTTTAATAAGATCTTGTCTTTCTCCACGTCACAATAGAGGTGATAGACGGACGGTCCCTTCCCCTGGGGAGCAAGGGGAGAACGGAAGATGTTATATCCGGCCCAACTGCCAACCTCACCTGCACGCGCCTACCCCAGAAAGTGGGCGGCGGCGAGTCCTACGGGACCCGCGGTGCTCCCTGCTAGATAACCGACGAGGCTCTGGCGACCGACTCGTGGCGGTATAACCACACAGCATAGCAAGCAATTTTCTCTCAATTCATAAAAGCAAGTACTTACTTATTTGACTTACTTGGAACACTTACTTACTTGAAAAGAGAAGTTAAAACGCGCTTGCATGCTTAGTACATAAGGACAGAAAATAAAAAAGGTCCTGTATCACTTGATTAAATTACAAATAAGATGTTAAAATTAAAAGAAATATAAGTGTTCTAAAGTAAATATATTAGGAATAAGAAATTTCCATTCTAAATAACCAGGAAACAATGATGGGAAGGGACTGGGAAAAATCCTACACTAATAACTGCCAAAAGAGACTGACATGTTATATTCGGGGCGATTACATTATAAAATGACTTTCAATCTCAGAAAATAACCAATCCTCCAATCTTCAATAAATAAATCGATTGCGAAAAACTATTTGATACGTTTCTAAATATTTTCTATAATTTTCTTAATATAGGCAGAGGTTGTAATGCCCAATGTTCGGACCATACATTTCTCAACGGGTAAACCATTGGACACAGATTCCTTACAGAAATCCGCAGTATGGATATTTTCCGTGCGAAATATTTCCGTTGTTACTTCCACGGCTACGGGAGCAGACTTGAATAATTGTTACAAGAAACTTGTAACATTAAAGCTGATAAAATTCAAATAAGATAAAATCAATAAACGATTAATTAAAAAGGTCTTAATTCAAGAAATCACACCAAAAACTATGGGTCTGATGCCAAATATAAGAAACAAACGAACACCGAACAATACAACGGAAATCGCTTGGAACACACAAAGCACGCGAAATATTTGAATACTACCAACGATAGACTTTACGACAGAAACGAAAATATAATGGTTTATTGTTACTCTACATTTAACTGAATATAGAGACAATACTGTTATCAAGATAATGGATATATTCTTGAAAAGTTAACATGAAATACATATGCATTCAAATTATGAACGTACCATTCAGATCTATTCTGCAGTTTATGCGTGGGTGTCCAACAGACATACGAACAAATCGAAATTTTATTCTAAAGTTGTAAGTAGATGCGTTGCTACTCCTGATGACTACATTGAAATGCCTCTTGCCCAATATCTTCTGCTTAACCATGAAATCGAAACACAGCAGTGCTCAAAATGATGCTTTACCGCAGCAGAAATATCATAATAATCACTACCACCAACGCAAAACGCTACCACCATGAATTATTATTCATAAAAAGACAATTTTTTTTGCTATCATACATTTGCGATCTTAGGAAGCTTATTGTTCAACTCGACCTTCCATTCTGACGGACATGGGTTCGAATCTAAGTCTAACCTTAAATTTTTCAAACGCACATAGCGTATAAAAAATATCAGTTTCTTTACTGTGAAGGAAAACATTTTGTGGAAGGTTATCAAAGGTAAAAAAAAAAATAAGAACGCCAATCCGCACGTGGCTTAAACCCTCTGATATCAAGACCATAATGGGTTAATATTGATATGCGATGGTAGCGCCTTCATTTCTGGGAACCGTCGCACCGCACATTGATGATATTACAATGCAGATAGCATGGGAAAGTTGTTTGTTAGTATGGGGTGTTAGAGCCGTGTAACACAAATGTAATCATCTTTAGATTACGTAAGGCGTAATGAGAAGTTAAGCATATCGTAATGTTATGTCTTTTTTTATATGTTATTCTAGTACTATAATCATTCATGGCGGCATATCATATAGTACATAATGGAATAATATGTGTACCAGGTTGAGTCGTTTTGATGAGAGTTTTTTTACGATTACAATTTTTTGCCATCTCTACAATTAATCAGCTTCCTTCATTATTTGCCTAGTTACCGAAATAAAATTTTCTATTATTACTTCAATCATAACAAAGTATTTTCGTTACCCATAACGTTTACAGTTATAATTGAAATACTTTTATATGTATATATTATTTAAATAATTAATTAATTCATAGAATAGAGTATAGAATAATTAATTTATAGAATAAAATACATTTTTCTAGTTTATTGGTGTTCTGACAATCAATAATTAAAATTTCTAATATAATTTTCTAGATTGAAATGTTTAAGTTATGTTTACTGATGACAATGTTTATTTATTGATGATTTCAATCTTTAAATCTAGTAATTAAAAGTCATTTACAACACAATATCCATGTACTTGTTTGTAAATAATTGGTTATAGTTAGATTATTTTTGTTTGCTTTAACTTGATTGCTTGTTTTCTGTTATTATATAAGACATAATTACATAAGGTATTAATATTAAATAAGATATCGGTAACTAAGTAAATAAACAGCAAACAAATTAAATTGATATGTGCAGTCGCGTACCATTACGGAGCCGTATTTAGCACTCGTCTCAGAGACGTCGTGACGTTAGGTCAGTATCAACCACGCTGACCATATGCGGATTGGTGGACTTCACATACTATAGAGAACACTTAAGAAAACTTACATCTATGCAGCTTTCCTCACGGTGCATTCCTTCGCTATTAAAGCATTTGACAAGTAATTGGTAATCGTCATACAATTTCGAAAAAAAACAGAACATACCTCTGATTTTGCCAGCATCTGAACCTTGATCTATCGCAGTGGCGGACGACATTCTTAAACACTAGGTTATCACTCATTTCAACTTCACTGAACGCTGGCGACTTGCGATAATCACTTCTGCATCGTGCCCACTAACCGTACACGGATGAGAAATGAGCATTTGACTTTCGAGTTTTTTAGCATTAATCGCATGCCGGTTTTATATCATCGCTCAACAGCGGTGCCCAAGGAACATCTCAAAGATGTTATCCGACCTATGATAGTTTTAGTTTTATATAGATTGTTTGCATACGGCAGCTCCACCGATGTCCCTGTTTCTGACGAAATGCAACCATTCTCGTCTCTCACCATCATTCGGTTTAAAGGGCAGAATACACTGGACAAGAGGCTTTCCAACTTAATTGTCAGGATTAACACATGCGCTCTCAAATATTGATATAACTATGGTCTTATATGAGGTTGGGTGTGAATGTATATGATCTTCAGTGACCATACACGTCCACATGCTTGTTCCTATCTTGTTTTTGTTCCTTTCCACACAGAAAAATGGTTCCAAACAGAAAAAAAAATCGGTAAGTAGGTACATCTGTTATTCCCGCGCATTTAATGTAATTAAATAATGTATGAGTTCCGTGAAGAACGTGTATATAACTTTGATCTTTCAATATTGGATATGCTTTCTATATTTCAGGGCTCTAAGATCCATGTAAGACATCAGTGTCTTAAGATTTTGAAAGCTATAAGTACTAGTAAGTATCGATATTCATCGAACGTAGTGTTTGACTGGATTTAATCGTATCAACAAAAATTACTAAAGACTTAAAACAACTACAAGGTAACATGGTTTTTCATGGTATGGTATGGTTTTGGACAATAAGGTATTGTGCTATATATTAATTGTATTTTTGGAGAATAAAACGGATCAATATCACGAAAGCTATCGAATATTCACTGTACTGTTACTGTATTGTACGTCTGGAATCTAATCTTTGCGAAAATAACAAATGGGCCCATACCCATGACCTTTTATCGTGTCGTACCCATTATTGAGAATGTAAACTGTTTTATACATACAACAGTAGACACGGTTCTAGCTGGTATCGTGAAATACGAGGAAATTTATGAAAGGATACTTAAATCCTTAAATCATAATATAATAAATCAGTATTACCCTCGTATTACAATTACCCATTCATCAACATTCATTGTATTATGTGAAAAATAAACGAATAAAATAACAAGTAATACTGGTAAACATGGTTCTTGGTATCGTTTTAAAATACGAGTGTTCTATCTTTCTTCCCTATTAGGCAAACAATATAGCAAATAAAAAAGTGGGTACCTTCTTCGATAATATAAATAATGGTAAACCAGGTTCTTGGTATGGTTTTAAAATGCACTTCATATTTGCTTAATTATCACGTATGTAATAGTTTTATTACGTAATCTCCACGTGTTTACGTAGAAAGTACACGAAGACAGTGGTTAACATAGATCTGGAGATGGTATGGTTCTGAAATGAAGGTAAATTACGACTGAGGTAATCACGATTCTTGCTATTAAAAAAAATGCAAGTATTTCTGATAATATTATGAATTAATATTGTTTGTATATGGTAAGGTAAAGGTAAGGTAAATTTTCATGAGGTTGACTGGGTTTTTCTGCTGAAATACGGTTTTAGTTGTTATTATGGCGGTTTCTGTCTGTTTTGTCGTGTTTTTTTATTGTGTACGTGTAACTGTTGCCACTTATGGTGACGGTTTTATTGTTACAAGGCGAAAAACCCCAGTGATAGATAGTGCTATTTTAGTAACAGTTAGTTTAGAGTACTTCGGAACAAACAAACCACTTAATTTTAAGTGGATACTATAACCCATGGTCGTCTACATTTGACCTTAAATAGGTCCGAAGTCCTATACCTGCCTAATAAAATACTGTATTCTGCGTAACCATAGCATTTAAAATGAAACACAGCAGTGTGACCGCTCCAAATATATATTTTTAAGTACTTTCTTATACTAAGTCTAATTTTATAACCTTATCAATATTTTGAAATTAATTTGACTGATACTTACGTAAGTAAGTATACGTTTTAAATTATTAGATTAATGAAGTTGAACCTAGTATCAATATTTAATCCGACTATCGATATTCTTTCCCAAATACTCTAAATAACGGCGTCGTAAAGACAGACTTACTTCTCTAACTTTTTATTTTATTTTGACATGGAAGCAAACGTGCAAGCAGGCCACCTGATGTTAAGTGGTCACTGCAACCCATGGATATCCTTATACAACCTCAAATAGGACTAAAGTTCCATCTGAAGTTACTACCGGCTGCTACTCCTAAAGACTAAGTTGCGGTGCTTCCTGTCCAGTGTTTTCTGCCTAACCGCACCCTTCACATCGAGACAAAGCACGTGATTTATTCTGCACGTGAAATTACACTGCACTGTATTTTTTCTTACTTTTGACTTTCTCTATCTTTATTCAGATTTACCTTATCATTCCATCCCATCCCATCTATCAGCATTTAGAAGTCCACTGCCGAACATAGGCCTTCAATAATTATTGACGGTGTTCCGTCCGGTCCAGCATTTTCTAAGCCCAGCCGATCATCGCCGTTTTCCATCATCAGTCAGTCAGTCATCAGTCCACGGAGACGAAGAGCGCCATGTGCTCAATTTGCCAAAACGTGGCCGCCATTTGAGGACTTTCCTTCCTCATCGATTATCAGTCGGTGGCACGATGTGGCCTGCCTAATGCCACTGAGAACCATGAACCTCGTTCATGTACGATAATGATAAAATAATCATGACAGTAAATCTCTATTCAAGCATAGCCTTTTCGAAATTCGGCTTGTTGGAAAGGCTCACGTCAAGCTTGCGTTAGTACTTTCAAAAACTGCTTGTAAACGTGCCTCAGGAGCGCAATGAGCCTGCAGTTCTTCAGTTGGATTTTATTGTTCTTTTTGAAGAAAGACTTTTCTATACCACGTTTCTGCTTCACGCTCCTGGGGCAGTTCCGATTTTGATGACGGAATCAAAAAGCTTCTGGAGCGCAACTAGTACTGATTTAGAGCCAGCTTTTAGGAATACGGATGTCTTTCCACCTTCTTCCGATGCCTTGTTATTTTCAAGCTGTTTGAGAGCTCTTCCAATCTCATATAGAATGACGTCCGGTATATTTCCGGTAAAGTGTCGGGTTAGTCTAGTTCGCCACCTCGGGAACCGAAGTTTTTGAGGAGGTATATTATTGTCCGTGATATCTATCGATTTCTTCCAGAATTACGGGTTTCGACGAAACCATCGAGCCAGACTCAGTCCTCAACTCGGTTTCTTCAGATAAAGAAAGAACTTTGCCCTATACCCAAACCTCTTGAGAATATTTGTGAGCCTTGGTTCTGCTCAATTATGTTTTTACACAGAATTTGTTATAAACACGCAAATAGCGTCACTTTCTATTAGAGATCTGTTTTTTGAGCATACATAGTATTACATACTACTTCGAAATTGAGGTTAGATACTGCACGCACAGTTCTAGCCTTTCCCTCATTCATCCGAGTGTATATTCAGAGAGTACTCTAGATTTACCACTGGAGGAATTCCTAAAGAACTTAGCTATATCTGATGGACAGTGTCATCCGGGTATCAAAATTGTCAACTAACTCATAAGCTTCTTTCTAGGTAAACGAAATGGTTGCTTAACTCAAGCTGATAGTCTAAGACTGCAGATTGAAAACCGTAGACTGCATAAGACGTGACCGTTCGAGCTTGATGTTCATATTTAATGTGCCTCTTAGCATTCGGTGATCGCTTCCTGTTTTAACCCTGTTTATCCCGGAGATATAATTAAATATGTGCCGGTTGTCTGAAAATTTTTAGTCTCTCTCGCTTTTTGTGGAACCTCTAGGCCGTAGCTAAGTTGATTTACGTTGTGGCTTCTAATTGAAGAAAGAGATTATCTTTCTCCAAGAAGTTAGCGAGCAAATCGTCTTGAAGATTCCGTTGTCTAATTCTAAAGAGCCCTGATTTCAGTACATCGCCCTCTCGTGTACCTGTCTTACGTTGAAATCTTTCATCACAGCTGTGAAATGAGTCTTTGAGGCATGTATGGCTCTACTTACGTCTTTATTTATAATCTCAATCTCATTGTCTGGGTGTGCCAAGATCGGCGCGTTTCGATATTCTGATTATAAGGTAGGACGCTATTTTTGCTGACTCAATTTTGACTTTCACTTTTTTAAAATGTAAACCTAACAAACAGGCAGATGGCCCATCTAATGGTAAGTGGTCACCATCTCATATGAATATGAAAAACACCCAGGGTATCGTTAGTGCGTTGCTGGTCTTGAACGACTGTTGTATTCAGCGCCTTTCTTGAAAAACTCCTTACATAGGAAAATGTAAAGCTGGTAGAAGACGGAAAAAGAGCCTTTGCACAGTACAGCTGCTTCCATGGATACGATACGAGGAACTCCTGGAGTCCGTTCCAGTCTACTGACCTATAGTGCCAGACTTGAAGTTTTCCATTAGACTCAAGACTGGGCGCGACAAGGGCATCACAGCACTTACCCGGTTATGGTCAGAAGATCTGAGAGGAGCCTTGACCATCACCTGGTAGCTAGATGCTTACGAGGTCACCAGAATGGCCAGCAAAGAGAAAATATGGGTCTCTACATCCGGCACTCTGGTAAAACCCAGTATTACTTATGAGTTCCCATTAGCCCAGGGGAAGTCATATGCAGTTGTTCCAGAGAAATCAGTAGATCTGGAGCCTAGGCATTCCGTGATGTGCATTGATTTTTTTGAAGGTTGACCAACTCCGCTGAGGGTCACTGCTCTAGAACTCTATCAGCTGCCCTTTGAACGTGCTTGAATAATCGAGTTTTTCGACGTCTCTGCTATAGAACCTATAGAGACACTGGGAGCTGGTATTACCTCCAAAATCTACGCCTGCCCACAACACTGACATGTTCTTATGTTCGAGGAGGCTCAGACGACAACAATAGACACCACCCCGGACCTACAAATATTCCACATGACGTCTAAAGGCTTAGGTATGTTGTATCGTTTGCGTCGACGACAAGAAGAGCAAAGGTAGAGGGCAGCATTGCACATGCCCATTTACTCTTTTTTTGGCATACTCATAGACGACTTAAAGGGGGGGGGGATGGAACCGGAAAGGAATGGCGCTCTGTTGGCGGTCACCGGGTCAAAGCATCAGTAGAGTGTAATGAAACTTGCACCGTTAAACTCTACTGATAGTGGGTTGCTGATGCGGGAGACGGACGGGCCCCTGGACTCACCCATGCGCCACTGACTAGCTTTCACTCCGATCTCTTACTTTGGCATAGCTGTTACCATGGCTTCCACAGCCCAAAATACTGGGGCCGCCGAGGATTGGAGGCCATGTTCTAGTTATGGCTGACATTGGTGGTTTTGACACTCAGGAAGACGCTGCTACCCATCTCCTGGAAATACCCCCTTCCTCGCCTCTTACGATTGACGATACGATACGATACGACGCCTCGGGTAGACTGGGAGTGGTGCAATTCAAGGCCGGCACCACACTACACACTGCCTTATATTTACTAACTTCTATTTCGAGATTCCATAAAATACTAGTGTGATTTTTAAAATAATTACCTACTAAATTTTTCGTAGCGTAAAAAGTGTATGACAGTTTTCTCATACATTCCTTTGCGTTTTAAATATTGATATTTATAAATGTACATGAGTACATATTACGTCAATGCGCGCAAGTATACAGCTGTTGTGTATTCTTTTAAACTAATTACATGTTTCGAGTACCAAAATTGAATTTATTTCTCTGTACTATAAACTCTATTTTAAATTATGTTTTAACTGTGATATTAATACCACTTATAACTGATTTTAAAAGAGTGTCGAGAGTTTTTTCCGCCGGCTTTTTCTCTCGATCAACCATACCCGAGCATGGAGGATATCCAAGCCGATGAATATTCAAACAATCAA
>DWKW01000683.1:0-15155 GCA_018250115.1 Doberes anticus
GAAATCTAAATTCATCATTCAAATTTCTGCCCCGCTGGGAATCAAACCCTCCGAACGGCAGATCCCATGATGACCACGATGTCATACAGGTCAGACCATACATGTTTGTATTTGAAGGGTGTTGCTAGGCAGAATAGGTACACAGGACAGGAGACATTCCAACTTAATCCTCAGGAGAAGCAACGCAGCCACATACAGTCTCAGATAGGACTTCGGTCCTATTTAAGGTTCTATGTGGATGTCAATCGGCTGCAGTGACCACATAGCATCTGTTGCCTGCATGCTCGTTTGCTATTCCATTGATATGAACAAAAACTTTTAACTCGACAAGTTAGAGCACATTACTGAATGAACTCTAAAACAAATTCTATTTTCAAAACCTCACATTGTTCGTACAAAAATCACCTGTGGTGCCGAGAGTTTGAACACCGACCGGTTCAAAGATGATCACGGAACTCAATTTTTTCCAACTTATTTACGTAATAGAAATTAATTACCGTTTGATTCTCGGCGAAGTAAAACATAGCGATGTAACCTGCATGTCTGTCAACCTCAGCATTCTGATCTGAAGTTCTCGACAATTTTATGAAAGGCATGTGAAGTACATCAATTCACCGTGAATGATGTTCCTAAATGGAAAATCCTACTTAAGTCTGTCGTAAATATATACCTCAGAACTAAGTTGAAAAGGCCTGCTGGCTTAATGTAATCTGCCTAACCACACATACAGAGAAGGAACGTAGCACTGCTTACGGTTATAAGAGAAGTACCTAGTGGCGGTGTCGCCACAACCATGACTATGACTAGCAATAAGACATTTGGAAAAGAAAGGAAGATGGTGGTTGATTAATGATAGTAGGGATAATATACCGATGTTGTAACATTTTTTGATCGTACATCATTGTTTGTTCCGTAGCAATCCTCTCGCTATATCTCAGAGACAAATTGGGATACAGCGACAACGGTGCGACAGTCATATACCACGTGTTCACCATGTTTGCCTACTTCTTTCCCGTGTTCGGCGCTATGATTGCCGACGGATGGCTCGGCCGATTCAAGTAAGGATTATTTGAAATTATGACCACTAACACCACTCGAGGCGGCGTTATTCCTAAATAAACTAACCGTTATTCGTAACTTGCAACTAGAAGTATTTTCGATTCATTTTGCCTGGCGACGGATACAAACTACAACTACAGCTACAAACGGATCGTCATGAATCGAGAAGTCACGGTTTTTTAAAAAAATCACCATTTATTAGTTGTTTCTTTTTATTTTATTATTATCTTTAAAAACATAAACGTTTAAGAAAAAATCAAACATTATTTTGTTACTTAATAAATAGAAAACGATATACTTAAGGAATTGTGAATGTGATAACTTAATATCAGGTAGGTAGTAGCCTGATGTTAAGTTGTCAGGATTAGTCGGTCAGTCAGGATTAGAGGACCTTTAGATCTAAAGTAAATTACAGTATAAAATAATTAATAATTATACAAAGATGATATTGCAATAATTACCAGGTTTTCAATGTGCTTTTTTAGAATCTTAATAACATTCTTAATTTTTACTTTCAGAACAATTTTGTACCTGTCCCTGGTGTATGCCACTGGAAGTGTATTAATATCCCTAACAGCCATGCCACCCATCAATCTACCACAACTGTAAGTCGATATAAAAAGTACCTAAAATTCACTAATCAAATTAAATAAGCCCGAAAGTAGTTTGAAACAAAGTAGAAATAGAACAGATATTTATCATCAACTTCATCACAATTACAACTATTTTAGACAAATTTCAAGTTACATTAACTAGAAATTTCATTTATTTAATTGTATGATTCATACATAAAAAATATACTCTTAGCTTAGTATTCTTTATGTCGAGGGTGTCAAAGACATACAAAAAGATATAATACCCAGACCAAGTAAGACACGTCGAAATTCATCATTTAGATTTCTTGTGCGCTGGCAATCGAACCCATCGTCAACTGTCGAACAGTAACCATTATGCCGTTGGAGTCGTCAAAATTCAGACAAACATACTGCTATGCTGGTACCGCTGTGATCTAATCGTGTCCAATTGCGAGATGGTTTCAATCACGAATGAATCATAAGGTATTGCGATCGCCACTAAATTAATAAATAATTTTCGATAGAATCCAAGCAGGGTGTTAAAGACATCATGAAAACACTCAAATAAATATGTCACGTCTCATAATTACCTATATGAAATATACTTTCGTACTAAGAATTTATTATCATGCACGTGTAAACAGTTGTCATACAAAGTATTCGTTATTAATATGTATGTATATTCACTTACTAAGTAAAATCTTATTTGCGTCTTTGAATTATAAATGGTGGCTAAAGCTATTGCACGCGTTTAAAGGGCATTGTGATCATAGTTTTTGTAGGTATTTATTATCTTTTTTGTATTTCTTAATTCTTTTTGTTGTTAGTTTCGACTAGAGATTCATTTAAAATCAATTTTAAACTCTTAGGCATAGGCTTCAGTACCTAAAGATGTTTACAATGATCACTAATGTGGTGTACATGCATACATAAACTCCCAATAGGTCGCCAATTTTGTCCTTGTAGGTATGTCTAGGATGCCCCCGGCAACGACGTCGTTACTCTTCTTTCATCCATCTTCTCAATATGACCAAACCATCGAAGCACTGCCTTTTCAAATTTTGTCACTCCGTCTTCTTTCAAACCACATTTTTTTCTGATCCTCCTATTTTTATTCTATCACTCAAATTCACACCAATCGTACTTCGCAGAGCTCTCATTTCAACTGCATTACTTTTCCTTCACGCTTCTTTTGCCATACCCAAGATTCACTACCCTACAATTAGAGTTGGCACCAAAACTCCTTGGTGGATGGCTAAACGAGCTCGTCTCGATACATTTATGTTAGGCATCACTGCATGACGTACAGACAATATTAAATAGCTATTTGTATAAGTCGTTGGGGTAGGAAACAAAACATAGGTGATAATAATAATGTATGTGTCAGGATCCTATTAAAATGCTAGTAACTTTCTGCAAATAGAAGAATTCACAGGCAAAAGTTCATCATCATCAACCCATTATTGTCCCGCTGCTGAGCACGGGTCTGTTCTCAGAGATGAGAGAGTTTAGGCCATAGTCCAGCACTCTGGCCCAGTGCGGATTAACCGAATTCACATACCTTTGAGAAGGTTATGGAGAACTCTTTAGGCATGTAGGTTTCCTCACGACGTCTTTCCTTCACCGTTAAAGCAACTGATAAATCATAGTATACACATAATAAAAAAAAATAGAATATACAGTATTTCGAGAAATAGAGGTACATACGTGCCGGGATTTGAACCTCGACCCAACGTAGCGGGGTCGAGATGCGTAATTACTAGGCTATCACTCACTCACTAATCAACAGTTACTAAAACACTCAAAATTACAGAAATCTCTCACTTCTACTTGTAGAAATCTCAGATGTCTACGGTGTTTTTTTCAAACACTCTCTTCGACTGAATACATACATATATCATATCATAACTTTCGTCAGTCATTTGATTAGAATAAACCAATAAATCAAAGTTCATCATAACATACATACTACATATCTATGAACTTCATCAGTTTATATTTATTTTATTAAGTACGATATGACAGGATATGATAATCATAATTATAATCAAGAACTAGGAATCTTATGTCAGATTAGTAGCATACTAATTTGACCCATCATAATGCTCACATTGGTTTTTAATAGGCATTATAAACAAAATAAATCTTTTACAGAACTTATTTACGCTGTCTTTTTGCCTTGAGAGATACATAAGCATTCGAACTATAAATAAATAATAAAATTTCGAGTAGGTACAGTAGGTAGGTACTTTCTCGATGTTTCTACGGCAGTTTGTAATAATAATATTGTTCAAAGATTACGAAGAATAGCCTATTACGGAATGAGAGAGTTAGGTCAGCTTTATTTAGTTCAGCGGCTACCGCTCCATTTTATTTAATGGACGGGAGAAGGTACAAGTTTTAATAGTTGATAAGAGTTGAATTTGTTGAAATCTCTGATATTTAAATTACTTAACTATCGATAATAATGTCGTTCTGATTTTAGTGAATTCACCATCCTGGCTCTCCTTTTGATAGCCTTCGGGACGGGCGGTATCAAGCCGTGCGTGTCAGCTTTCGGCGGAGAACAGTTTCGGCTGCCCGCGCAGGAGAGGTACCTCGGCTACTTCTTCTCCCTCTTCTATTTCGCCATCAACGCAGGCAGTCTCATCTCCACTTTCCTCACGCCTATCCTGAGAGCTGATGTGCACTGCTTCGGTGATGCCGACTGTTACTCATTAGCGTTTGGAGTGCCTGGAATACTTATGATCGTCTCTATTTGTAAGTTGCTCAATAATACGTACTCGTCACAACAATTTGTGTAGTTACATTAATGGGAGCCTTCTGTGTTTGTTTTTTAAAGATTTAGGAAAAACTGACTGTGATTGATAAAGATTGTTGTATTAAATTGAACTCTATGTAAAAATTTAAAGAGAATAGATTCAATACTGTATTTAGATAGTATTTTATATAGCGGCGGTATAGAATAATACATTCAAGTTTCTCATTGAATAGTAGTGTAAAAGTGAAGTACTTAGGGAATTAAATATAATGTACTTTCTCTTCTAAATGGTTCACCGCCTTATGATATAACTATTAACATTCAACACAACATAGTCAATTATGCATACATTAATATGTATATTCTTAAGAGTCTATAGATAAAATACGTAGGCAAGGCATAATGGTAAAATTAAGTAGAAAGCTGCTAATATTAGAAAAATTACAGCCTGCCTTTTCGTAATTCTGGAGTAACATTTATTGCATTCAGACAGACAGACAGACAGAATTCATTTATAAGTTAAATAAAGGTTACGAAATAACTGTTAGACAGACAGATTATAAAACATTTTACATCGGTCTGGTTACATTTTTTTTTATTTTTTTTTGTTTTGCTTTTAATCAGCTATAACTATGTTTATTTTTAGTCATCTTTGTGGCCGGTAAAAGATTGTATATTATGAAGAGCCCCGCCGGAAACGTATTAGGCCGAGTTTCTACTTGCATAGGCGTAAGTACTTAAGTACCTAAAATAAAATCTTCACCTATGTCAATTTAATACTGCTTGCTATCTTTTGTAATAATGATCTCCTGTTCCGATACTACTACTATTTACATGATTTCTTGTTTATTAATCTTTTAAAAGGTGCAAATCTTCGCATACTTTCCTGTAATGTTTATTTCTTTTACACGTGATTCGCTGAAATAATGTTAACAGTATAAGGGACAGTTCATTAAATACGTAACGCTGAATTTCACTTTTTTTGACGTTTGAGCTGTAAGGTGATCTTAGCTGACTATTTTCGAATGGAACTCCTGGCTTTGTGTATGTTCGTAAACATTTTTTTGTTTTACATCTTTCGAACGTTTCAACCAGGTACAGATGTTGTTGTGGTGGTAAAGAAGGTCAATAGAGACTTTGATTTTAAAGCCGATCAGTCGAATAGTTTCGAAATCTTACATACTTTTTGTCTTACAAAGTTATTTACCGATGTAATAACTTTTTGCGCTAATAATACTAAATTAGGAGATAACGGGAAGATTAGATGTAGGCCTACAGGTCAATCGGTTTCCGGGTTTTTATAGACATAAAAAACATAAAATTAGACAATTTCATCTTAAATTTTAATAAAAATTTGTTTGTCGCATATTTTGAACATTGAATAATATTTACGTTTTATTTTTAAGTAACCAATAATGGCATGTAAGAACTTAAAACTCCGTTATCAACGAGGCATACAGAAGATTAAAAAAATCGATAATTATAGATTTTAGACAAATTCTAATAAAATGTACCTTCAGCATTATGAAATTTTAATATGTGTATGATTATACTTCAACTATCATTTTACAGATATGTTTTTCAATGGAGATAAGCCCCATTTGTACAAAGTTTATTTGAGCGTGCAAGCTTTGAAAACGTATTCGATTCATTTCACAGGCAGGCCTTTCTGACAGTGCCCCAGGCATGTACGAATTGGGAACGCGACATGTCACCGACAGACTTGCTATATAAAATACCTTTCTGCATGTGTCGTTTAAAAGTTTTTTTTTATTCATGAAATTCACAATAAGTAATATTCAACCTAAAGAAACCGCGATGAAGGGAAACATTTATGACAAGTACCGACGAGGAACCCAAGGTGTCGCTCTTAAAGTACCAAAACGGTCGTGTTCTTATTTTATAAATAGGCGTTCTGTATGTAAATAGATGTAGGCGTTTAGAAATAGGTTTACTACGTAAGAAATAGATGTAATAGTGTCACAAAAATGCAGTGTTATTATTCATTATACTATGGTCCATATACATAATTTATTTATGTACCTACTACATATATTCCATAACAAATATACATGCAACTGAAAAACATAAAACTGAACTTATAGACCAATATTTAACAATTGATAATTGAGTTGCGTTAATGGGATTTGCGTGTTCGAGACGAGCCTTTTGTGGTATTAAATTTCAAAATATTACACTGCCGCATTGCGTCGCTGTCAACAAAATTATATGATCAGCGCCATTGCGTAATGGCGCTATTGAATCTTTATTGTTTTAAGTAGCCGGTAATTTGAATATTACACCCCGATATTTGTCCGTTGAATTTAAGATCGTTATACAACGAGTTTATATTAAAGGCAATTTTTGACATCACAAAGAATCGTGAGTTACATAAGTTGTTTAAGAAGATGATAAAATGAATGAATTGGACCTTTTCATACATACGATAGCGTTGACGTTAGTTTTGTATGGAAAACAAAATATTTTTTTGAATACAAAATTCGTTGATTAGAGTTTAGGTTTCAAAACTTTTTATCTTTCATTGTTGAAACTGTTTCGCTGATATCTTCCGGCAGCTCACGGATTCTTTCAGAATCTGACTATTATTCGTGGACACCAACCAGCAAAAAGTAACATCTAATTAAGGAGGGGGTATAAAAATTTCTAACTATGTTCGCAGTACACTTAAAATCATCCGAACCAGTAATGTACCAGATGCGCAACGCACATACCTAATAATTTCTCTATCAATTTAAAGGCGGCCTATTAGCATTTCTGCGCTATAAGTCCGTTTCCGTGGATCTTATTTTATATCCATCCTTGAGTCCTGGTGGTTATTTTCGACTTTAATTCGATATTTTTTGTTGTGTTTTGCAGTTCTCAAAGTATTTTTATTACCTTTTGTATGTCTTTAGCATGCAGTAATAAAGTCATGCAAGAGCAAAGAGAAGCGTCAGCATTGGCTGGATCACGCTGATGACAAGTATGACTCGAGACTTATCGAAGATATCAAGAGTCTCCTCCGGGTGCTCGTGCTGTTCATACCCCTACCCGTCTTCTGGGCCCTGTTTGATCAGCAAGTGAGTAAAAGAAGATTTTTATGTTTTACCTTATCCTGGTATCGTAACAGACAAGTTACGTATTATGTTAAGTTTTTTTGGATTCGGACAATGTTTTACGGTATTTCTAAAACAGTGTTTAATTTCATAACGTAATCTCCAATTTTATTAGCGAAAAGGCATCAAGTGCGTTAGGTAAACATTTTTAACATCCTTTCATTTATCGTATGATAAATGACACCCAACTTATATTTTTACTAACCGTACACTGCAAACTTAATGAGAAAATCTACAGACAAAAATCATTTATATTACGTGCCCATGTATAACTAAAAATTTAAGAAATTTTGGAGTTTGGGTATTCAAGCCTCGCTCGGAAATTAGCCCAATGTATGTACATTTTTATTTTAGGGTTCTAGATGGACTTTCCAAGCGGATAGAATGCAACAAGATATCGGTAGTTGGACGTTGAAAGCAGATCAAATGCAAGTGCTAAATCCGCTTCTCATATTAATCTTCATTCCTTTGTTTGAAGTAGTAAGTAAATCTATTATTATTTTTCAATTAAGTAAAGAGATCCTCCTCTTATGTTTAATTGCCGCTAAAGCTGCCATGGAAATAAGAAACTTCAAGAATGTATTAAACATACGTCTTCTAGCACTGATCAACTAATGGATGAATATACTTTATGTAAATT
Organism: Doberes anticus; assembly: GCA_018250115.1. Taxonomy (NCBI): domain Eukaryota; kingdom Metazoa; phylum Arthropoda; class Insecta; order Lepidoptera; family Hesperiidae; genus Doberes; species Doberes anticus. The sequence continues at coordinate 8,152 of DWKW01000683.1, forward strand.
AAAAGCCCCAGAAATATGACTTTGCTTATATAGAGTTTAGAAATTAATTCAGGTCGCCTGTTTCAGTGTCTGTTGTTCAGAATGTTTTAATGTTTAGCTATAAGGTGTCATTTAAAATGAGTTCTTTATTTCAGGCAATTTATCCATTCATGACATGGTGCAGGCTTGTGAGAAAACCTCTACATAAAATGATTTGGGGAGGAGTTCTGGCTGCCTGTGCATTTGTTATATCCGGAATCGTTGAACTTAACCTATTGGTCAGTTCATTGGTAATAAATTGTTTATCTTGTAGACAATTAACTTCAACTTTCATATAAAATCGTATATTTTCAGCCAACTTACGGTACGCCAGTATCAGAAGGACTGGCTCAGTTAAGGGTATACAACGGCTACAATTGTAATTTAACTTTGCACACAATAGACATGAACAAGAATGTCATTAATGCCACAGATGGATTCGTAATTGGACCTTTGGACGTTTTTGAAAATCTGGACATTGAAGTTGACAAATACATAGAATTGCCATACTCTCTCCAAGGACAAATGAATAGTGAATGTTCAAATATATCGTACACTGGACATTTCCGCTTGATGGAGAAAAAAGCAAACTCGTTCTTCATTAACAATTACGGTGTTTCCAACTTTACCGATAACAACGACAAAGCCATAGATGGAGTTAATGTAAGGTAAAATCATTTAACATAATTAATTTGCATTTTGGAAACTCATAGCTCATCATGTTGATTGTTGCAATGTATTGGCGAATAATAATCATGATATAGTTTATTCCAAAATTCATACATTTTTGTTTCTCGTTTGGAGCCTTTCACCTTATGTTTTTCCAAAAGAAACAAATTATCGTCTTCCGATGTCATTGGTGTCCACGTAATGTTGCCGTTATAGCCTACCGGCGTAGGATTACCAAATTTAGCAAAGTTGGCCCATAGTGTCGAAATTTTTTTTATGAACTTTCTGTCTCTATTATGCACATCGCTTTTAATTTTTACGTAACTTTCCCAAAGCGGTTCGCATTTTAAAATGTAGCATATTTCGTCACCATGTGCAGCACCTTTTATTCTTATATTTATCCCCGCCAGTGATGTTAATTTTACCGCGTTAAATTTTCCGTCGTAGTTAAATTTGTACACAAATAATTTTCTGTTCATGCGGCTTATGTGAGTTTGAATGAACTTGTAGATGGGATACTTATTAATGTCTGATGAGTAAATCAAAAAATCTTCAATTGATATATCAGGATAATTTTTAAAATATGTCTTTAAGATTTTGTCTGCTACAGAAGTATATATTTTTGTGGAATAATTGTAACTGCAACCAGTTGAAAAGGGAACCATGTATTTAAAATGCGCACCGAACGAATTTAGATATGATGGGTTATGAATAAACGGTATCACCTCTGGTATACTTTCTTGTGACGTAAATCCTGTTAGAATCGGTATATTAAAATCTTCATTTTCATTATTGTGTTCATACGCACTAAAATGCAATTTAGTCAATAATGACCTTTCTGATACTTGTTCAATCATAGGTGAAAATGGAACTAAAGGTCTTTGAGAGTTCATAATATCATTAGATAAATATATTTTATTCACTGCAGCGACAATGATGTGTGTTGGCGCCTTCATAATGTCTCCATATCCTGCCTTTTTAATTTCATTTTGCAATCTCACCCTTTCGAAAGCATTAAAATCTTGAGATAAGGACGGAGAGAACACTGTGCCGCTATGTATAATTAACTTTTGAAATAACTTTCTATGTTCTGTCAAAAATAATAATAATGCAAACGTACCACCTGAGCCACTACCCATAATCGTTATTTTATTCTTGTCACCGCCAAAATATTTAACATTTCTTCTTATCCACCTCAAACCTGTTATTATATCCTTCAAACCCATATTAATACTAGTGTCTGAATTGTTAACTTTTAAAAACCCGAATGGGCCGATTCGGTGAGTGAGACTTATGAATAAAATGTCTTGTTCAATCAGAAAGTCTGGACCATATACATGACTAAAACTTGAAGTAAACGCATATCCGTGAATCCATATTATAATGGGCATCAATCTGTCATAATTATGCTTGGGTATATAAGGTGTATAAATATTTAAATGAAGACAATCTTCATAGCCGTACAAAGCGTGCTTATGGACGATGTGCGCTTGTGCACATGCACCATGATATTCAATGCTTGCGTCAAATGACTTGAGGAATGCTTTAAGGGGTTTTGGATTTTTAAATCTCAGATGTCCAACGGGGGCCTTTGCATAAGGCACTCCATAGAATGCAAAGTACATTTTTTGTTCAAAAACGGTCGTTTCCTTTACTCCGAAAATACTACCTTCCTTTAAATTGACTTCCACTCTGGAAGTCTTAAGCTGAATAAGAAATGTTGAAAATATATAAAACAAATATGCATATTGCATTACGGCGACGGTTTTATGAAACAGATTAAACGCATATCGTTAAAGTAAATTAATTTTCGTCTATCTGAATGTTTTCATTTACCTCCTATGTAAACATTCATTATTTTGTATTATTGCAGCAATTTTATTGAGTTAGTAAAGGCGGCGTTGGTCTTTTTTTCAGATTTTTAGTAAATATTAATGATGTAGTGACAATTGAAATGTTGAGTAGCACGAAAAATAAATCTATTCTCAATATGCAAAGCAACAACATTACACAAAAATCTATACAAAAAGGAACATATGACGTCATTGTAAACGGAGAGACGGTCATGAGAGATTATTCTTTTAAATCGGGGGCGGTGTATACTATCAATGTTTATGAGAACACGGCAGGAAGTTATGTAAGTGTTATAAAACAGAACGTATTTGACTTTAGTAATATTATAGTAAATGTATTTTTCTCAATGGATCTTTCTAATAAGAGATAGAAACAGATATAACAAACTATAACATTATATAGATGTAACAACATATAACAAACCAGATCATGCAGTTGATGGTAGTATCATCAGTACCTATATGTTTCGCTCGCACTGCTCTGATTCAGTTCAAAGTTTCTACTATGATAGACTACGGTTCAACATCCGACCTCTAATAGGGCATCGGTCCCGATTTGTATGTGGACAAAGACTCTTATACTCACTTAACATAAGGTAGCCTGAATACTCACTTAACATAAGGTAGCCTCATTTACTACTCCACAAACATAAAAAATACGTTTCAATTCATTGATATCTCAAAGTGTTCATCATTACCCCATTATTGACCCACTGCTGGGCACGGGTCTTCTCTCAGAGATGAGAGAGTTTAGGCCATAGTCCACCACGCTGGCCAAGTGCGGATTAGCGGATTTCGGATTCGAAAATTTTGTATAGACAATATTTCAAGAAATAGAGGTACGTGCCGGAATTTGAACCTCGGCCCAACGTAGCGGGGACAAGATGCTGAACCACTAGGCTAACACTCACTCTCTTAACAAAACAAAACAAACAAAATACTTTTCTTCATTTCTAAATATGTCCGTTGCTTTATTGCTTAGATGGCGAATGCAGTGATTATCACTCCACCGAACAGTGTTCATATCCTGTGGTTGATACCGCAGTACGTCGTGATGACGATGGGTGAAGTGATGTTCTCGGTAACTGGGCTGGAGTTCTCGTTCACTCAGGCACCGGCAAGCATGAAGTCAGTGCTGCAGTCGGTGTGGCTGCTCACTGTGGCGTTCGGTAACCTCATAGTAGTGCTCATCGTTGAAGGAAACTTTTTAAATGCACAGGTAATATATAATCCCACCTTTCCTATTCTGTCCTAACTTATAAATGTGAAAGCTTGCGAGGATGGAATGGGTTTTTGTGACATTCAGTATGAGATAGGAAAAAGACAGCCGTAAGAACTAAAGACTTTGAAATACTGTTAAATTTAATATGCGTAATTGAGTAACAAATATTTTCACACATCTGTTATATTATTAAGATTCGTTATAAGTATCATTACAATATCAGATAAATGTTTCGATTTGAGGACATTTTTCTAATGATTACGACATAAAATCATCATGAACCGATTATTGTTCCACTACCGGGCACAGGTCCCAGAGATAATTCCATAAGGGTTTAGGCCATAGTCCACCAAGCAAGCCAAAATGACGTATTTCACAGGCGTGCAGGTTTCCTTACGATATTTTTTGTTTCCGTTAAAGCAAGTTATAATATTTTTTATAATACGGAAATAATTTAGAACCAATTATTAATAAAAATTTCGAAATAATTTGAAGTGTGTTCCGGGAAGCCCTGTCCCACCGGATCGAAATGTCGAAATTCTTAGCTATCACTCACTCACTAATTACAACTACATTACGTTTTATTTTATAAAGGCGTGTCCATAATAACAGATTTCAATAGGAAAAAAACATGTCACGTGATGCAATCAGATTAAACCGGAAACTAACATTTTATTTTCAGTGGAAGGAGTTCTTTCTATTCGCTGCATTGATGTTGATAGACATGTTAATTTTTACGACGTTGGCGTTTAGATACAAATACGTGGACCTAAAATCCAGCACGGAAGAAATAGCTGTGAACGAATTGAAACCAAAGTCGGCGCTGGATTAATGGCTACTACTCTGAGCTCTGGGTAGAGGAGCTAACACAAGTGTTTAACATCTTTTTCCAAACGTCACATAGCTATTATAAAAACCCTCCTTGAGACAAATTGTAATAAGAAAAACGCACCAAATTTAATAGAGTCAGCCATTATAAGGGTGATCTTATTCGTATTAAAAAAAAATTGAATTTTGTAAATTATTTAGCAGACAATAATTTAAACGTTTACATTAAATGGTGCAGCTGATCACGTTAAATTGTTTCTATGCAATGTCACCGACACCAACTAGCCCATAATTTTCCTATTGCTGGGCACCGGTTCCTTTCAGAGATTAATGGGTTAAAGCCCGATCGACCGCAGTGGGAATTATTAATCCTGCTCTTAATGTAATGAAAAAAAAATTAAACTGAAAGTTTAGTAACCTTAAATGAATAGTGGGTCACGTCCAGCTGACAATATAACCACTAATGCAAAGTTACATGTAAAACGTAAAAATTACAGCGGTCCCATTATTCCACATTGCTGTGCCGTCCACTGACCGTCTAGATATTCTAGAAGTCTAGAGTATAGATCATGCTATTTATCGAGGTTGAATGTTGATCAGCGTTTTTTTAGATTTTTTTTAAGAGTTGTGTCTAGGTCAACCTTGTAATATGTCACCTAGGAGCTCTTAAAAATTAACATGTGCCCAATTATATCAGAGATAAGATCTTGAACTTTAAAAATGTAAGATAAAGTGTATTTTGTATATTTTTTCTTAAACTTAAGTTAGGACACTGGAATTGGATCACCCTATAGTGTTTGATTCTGACAAATTTTGTGGTGTCGTATTGCACAATACTGATTTCCAAAGACATTTCTTTGGTATGGCACGGAGCGGTGCGGTACGGTAAGTAATCACTTACCGTTACATTTGTACCAATATAATTTTAAATTGCATTAGAATCAGTATTATTAAGTTTTTGTACGAATTTCTCAGAAGATGAAGTAAATGTAACTCTTTAAATACTTATAAAACACTGTTTGAGTTAATATATTTGCAAATAATGTTTCTTATAAGTACTTATATGATGGGAAAGATAATTGTTTTAAAGATAACATTATTATTATGAGTTTTGCTCCAAAACTTGTATTAATTTACGTGACATCAAACTTATAGATTGTACGACTCTATGCACCTCCACTGTAATTACCTGTCTAATAAAGTATATTATTATTTTGTGTAGATACTTATGCTTTAATATTAAGAAACGTGGACTTTTACTAGGCCTATAAAACATTAAATAGTATAACTGACATAATATTTCTAACAGTTTTAAATATATGATATTACATATTTTGTTGTTAATTTATTTACGTCTGTCATATAGTTTGTAATAAAAAAATAGGTAAACTGTTTTATAAAAAACGTATTATTATGCTTAGAAAAAAAAAGGAGAGTTCAGGCTGGTTGCGCTATACCAATATTATTAAAAAGTATTAAGCAGTAATTAACTCTAAATATATGAATTTAAACTGTAAAAGTCTAATTCAAATCTATTCTGGAGTTTTTTCGTTATCGGTAAACAAACATAAAACTAAAAATAAATTTTTAAAAAAGTCGGTATCAGACAGATTCAGAAAAATATCGTCAATGTACAGAAATAACCTACTTACAATTTTATAATAGTGTACGTAGATAAATGCGATAAACCGCAAAATCAGACTGCAAACACTCGAAAAATGCGTTCAATCTGTTCAGTTAAGTTAAATGGCGTGAACACATTAGACAATTAGTTTTGGATAATTTGTGTGTTATTCCCATAGGAGCCGGTCTCCGCTGTTGGGGGATGAGTCGTGTGACGTCGGTTAACCCTCCTGTTCCGGACTTGACAGGGTCACTTTTGTGTTGTTCTCAAAGTTTATTTTGTGTTAATATTTACTGTTAAATTCTGTATTTACAATGTTAAATGATTCAAAAGAAGATTTTAATCAAGTTTTTGCGGAACGTCTGCATTTAGACAATTAGTTTAGGACAATTTGTATGTTACTTCTATATAGCAGTCGAGCTAAGAAAATTCCTTAGAAATAATTTTAAATTAAGGTCTTAATTTTAAATATTCGAGGGTTTATAAATTCCATAATACTAAAGAAATGTAGGACTGTAATTGATTTTCTATATTCATATCCAACTTGTTTATGTGGATACTTAAAAGTAGTAAGTAGGTGACGGAAATAAACTTTGAGAAACAAGTGTGACCATTGAATAACGTGGGCCTGCGGACGACTTGCTAATAATTGGGTATAATAAATGTTTTTAATCATTATCCTTGCTATAATAATAATGAATAATTTCCAGCATGATATCACCATCAACCCATTATTGTCCCCCTGCTGGGCACAGGTCTTCTCTCAGAGATGAGAGAGTTTAGGCCATAG